>JASANG010003296.1:0-153013 GCA_030248215.1 Enoplolaimus lenunculus
CTCTAGTGAAGAGCCGTAAACTAACTGTACAGGGCTAGTTCCACTGCTATTTATTGCGGTTCTTAGACCTAATAGTACAAACGGAAGCGCGTCGTACCACCCGCTACTGCAACATTGAGCTCGTAAGGAATTTTTTAAAGATCTATGAAATCTTTCTACTGCGCCATTGCATGCCGGGTGATAGGCTGTGGTACGTTTTCGATCAATACTTAACCGATGCATTAGCTCACTCCAAAGAGATGATTTAAATTGTGTCCCCGGTCTGAAATGAGTGTTCTGGGTATTCCAAAACGGCCTATCCAATTTCTTATTAGTGCAGCTGCTACAGTTTGTGTTGACATATCTGCAACCGGAATGATCTCCATCCAGCGTGTAAAACGATCAATAATGGTGACTAAATACGTATGTCCTCTGGATGGGGGCAGTGGACCTACGATATCTATGTGTATTGTGCAAAATCTAGCAGTTGTTGGTATCGAGCCATCTGCTGCTTTTGTATGCCGTGCAATTTTGGCAGCCTGGCATTTCTGGCAGTGCTTGGCCCAAAATCGAACATCTTTGTTTATTCCTGGCCAAATGTATTTTTGCGCTATTGTTCTAAGTGTTGTATTTGGTCCTGTGTGCGCTAAGTCATGTATTCTGTTAAACAAATCCCGCCGCATATATTGCGGAACATATGGTCGCACATCGTGCGATGCCCCGTCGCAGATTATTTCCATGTCTCCTAGTTTCAATCGCCGGAGTGGTAGGTTTGTTTTTTAAAAAAATTTACTAACTCTTTATCCTTATCTGAAACTGAGACATGGCGAATGCTACAACTGAACTCGGAAATATAAGATAACCATCGAGCCTGCTGCGGTGTCGGATTTTTCATAGCTAACGCATGAACCAACGGTTTGTGATCAGTTTTTATGATGAATTCTGTACCTAACAGCCAATTAAAATGTTTCAATGACTGATAAATAGCTAGAAGTTCCCGGTCGTATGCCGACTTACGGGATTCATTGTTCGTGAATTTTCGCGAAAAAAATGCAAGTGGCTGCCTTTCACCATTAACGTGTTGGTGAAGGACGGCTACGGCAGCGGTACCGGAGGCATCCGTGGTCAATTCTAACTGAGCATTAGCCAGTGGGTACGCCAACAATGCACTATTGTTAAACCTTCCTTAAGATTTTTAAAAGCTTGCTCAGCCGCTTCATTCCATGCAATCAATTTGTCTGACTTCTTTTTTATGTTCTGAGTGAGGTCCGTTAAAGGTGCGGCAATTGCTGAAAACCCTTTAACAAAGCGATGATAATACTCGGCCATTCCTAAGAAACGTTTTAAGCTTGCTACAGTTATCGGTCGTTCAAACTTTGTAATGGCTTCCATTTTGCTGCTGACCGGTCTAAAACCTTTGTGAGTTATTTCAACACCAATGAAAACGGTTTCGGCTGAAAAAAATGACATTTGTCTTTGCGTAGCCTTAGACCGAACTGTTTTAAACGATTCAATACTGTTCGAAGATGCTCAGAGTGTTGTAGTTCTGTTTCACTAGCGACGAGTATATCGTCGATATATGCTTTTGCAAATGGTAAGTCATGTAATGCCGTGTCTATAAGTCTTTGAAATCTCTGGGCTGCATTACGTAAACCAAATGGCATTGTTCGGTATAAAAAGGCCAAATGGAGTTGTGATAGCTGTTTTTGGCTGATCGTCCTCGGGTAAATGTATTTGATGATATGCAGTAACCAAGTCAGGCTTAGAAAAAATTCTACAGTTACCTAAATCATTCGTTAAATCCGCTATGTTGGGCATGGATATCGATCCGGAACTGATTTCTGATTCAGCTGCCTATAATATCCACAAGGGCGCCAAGGATTCTTAGAATCATTCTTTGGTGCCATCTGCATAGGGGAAGCCCATGGTGATTCCCCGCGATAGACTATTCCTTGTTCCTCTAACTACCGAAAATTTTGTTTTCCCCTTTCAAGTTTCTCCTCGAACAAGCGTCGGGGGTTACTGAAAACTGGGGGACCAGTTATTACTATGTGGTGTTTTATGTTGTGCAAAATTTTATCCTCTGCTGTCAACGGCTGAAAAAGCACATTAAATTCAGTTAATAAGTCTTCTATTTTGAAAAGTCCATGCTGAATTGTATTATGGCTTGCTATTGTGTTGGCTTCACGATGTTCATTGGCGGGAAATTTTGAAAGTTAGCACAATCAACTAACAAACCGTGATAATTCAAAAAATCGTATCCCAAAATTGGTTGAGTAACATCAGCAATTATGAATTTCCATGTAAAAGTTTGTCTGAGCTGTGAAATCTGAAAAATCATGACTTTAGCTCCGTGAACTTGGACTTGTTCCATTTGCTGCATAGAATGTGTCCTCTTTGTGCGAAATATTACTTGTGCCGAATGTTTCTGGTAAAAAGCTTTTGGCGCTACCCGTGTCTACCAGAAATTTCCCCACTGGGGTTGCGGCAACTTGAATTGTAAGCACTCCGCCCGGAGCCGCTACTGGGACGGAGTGTCGCCGTTTCCCCGGTTTTTAGGACTCTGTGTTTTCCAACCACAAGGTTTACAACATTTTTCGGCTTTGGACCCAAACCTAAAGTGATAATAGCAGAATTTTCAATTAGGATCAAATTTTTGTGTTTGAGAGCGACGCCTGAAGTTCCAGGAACTGGCCCTTCTGTCTGTTACGTCTCTAAAACGGTTTCTAGACCTTCCACCCCGACCTTTCAAAAATTTACTAGACTGCAGTGAACAAATTACTTTGGTTAGCTCCGCGAAGCACTGTGTGTTATTCTCAACTAACTTTGACACCATATCTGCCTGGTTATTTGTTGTTAGCGTGGTATTTGCAATACTAGATTCCGTGGCTTCACTTGAAGCAACAGTAGCTACAGAATTTTGAGGAATGACCTGCTCAATAATTCGATCTGCCAAGTCTTCTAGCTTTTGAATATCCATTTCCTTGACCACTGTGACAGCAATTCGAACTTTCTCTGGTAAAATTTCCATAAACCTAATTTTTACTAGGTTTGGGCTGTCAGGAGCCAGCCTTTGTAACTGTCTCAATGCGGCTGATGGCTTACGATCAGACAAAGTTTGTTCTGCTAACAACTTCCTAAGCTGCGTTTCCTGGCTTTGACCGAAGTATTTAATTATGCTGTCCTTAATGGCTGTGTAGTCATCAGTCGCTTTCGCTCCACTGTCTATCATAACGTTGGTCGGCAAAATATTTAAAAGGCTGTTACGTTTTTGATATTCGGTTAAACCATCTAGTAGTGGCTCAATCTAAGAAAACCAAACAGCCGTGTCTTTTTCGTAAAATTATGGCAACTTTGGAAGCGATAACGATCGATGGTTAGCACTGGAAGTGGATGCTTCTGTCTTTTGTGCACATTGAATGGCTAAATTTACCGCCCCAGGTGGGTAAGTGTTTAATGCTTCGACAAGTTGCCGCTTTGTTTCGGGGGTTTCGAAATCTAAGTTATCTTCATTTAGTAACTGAAGGGCTTTTGTCAGGATTTCCTTTAGAACGCCTTCCAGTTTGATGGGTGGCCCCGGGTCTGGTTCAATTCCAGCTACCAGCAGTAAAATTCTTAAACTGGTTGCATAATTGTAAGTTATTCCACAAACGCAACTAAGGTCTTGGTATGGCCTAATCAGTTTTAGGTCCAAGTGTTTGCTGCGTTGTGTAGTGTTTTCCTGAAGCGTTGCTCGCGGAAGCAACAGCATGCAAACGAGGAGCGCAAATAAACTTGCAAGATATACCCTGTGCCGCAACCTCAACCTACCACTGAACACGATTGTATTGTGGTAACTTTTCCGTGGTCCCAGATCTTTTCAATATTTGGCGACCGCTGGCATGGTGGTGGACAAAATTTCCGGAATTTAAAACTGCAGTGGCTAGTCAACAGATATGACGGAAACGATTCGTACCCAAGTGGATACTACCATACCATCTGGTCACTATTAAAATTGTATTTTGAGTGTTGGAAAGGTCGAGAATTCTTAGCACACGGCGGCATGCGCTATGCTCGCCGTCATCGTAATATTCTGAATGTATTGTGTCGTGTTGTTCAATCCTGTAAGCGTACATCTTGTGCGTTGCAGTAGCGACTTTTTTGTTTTGTTTCAAAATTCGAAGGACATTCTCTGCATCTTTATGACTGTAAACAGCTGCAGCATTGGCTTGGAAAGTGCTTTTCCTATCCGTAAATGCATGTCCGGATATCAATTGGCAGCTGTCAAAGATTCGTATATCTGACCCACTCAATGGACCTGGTTTAGGTTCAACATTCCCGGCTACTAGCAAAAGCAATCTGAGTGCAGTTATATGATTAAAATTTGAATTATCTAAGTTTAAAATCAAAAACTTTATTCGCCGTTTTTCAGCGAAAACTTTTAGCTTCCGAGCAGCTGAAGTGCGAGCTAGTTCGATACTAATATGCATTAGCCATTCGGTATTAAGTGCAATATGTTCAGAATCTCGCTGGAAATTTTGGCCCAGCATTTGGTTCTTTTCGGCCCTACAATACAAAACTAAACAAGCAAACAACATAACAATATCATTGCTTTTTCTTTTGTTACTCTCCCAATTGTAATCTGTTGTGATTCTCGGCCGTTTCGCCAGTATGAACTCGAACCACTCGTGTAATAAGGCAAAAGCCGCGACCCCACCAGCTGCGCGCACCATTACCGCAATTGTGATCACGTCGGGGTCACCAATGTTGGACCTCGGCGATGCCGAGTCTAACGTGCACCGTTTTTCCAAGCAAAACGAAGATAACACAAACCAAACAAAAACCCTATACATAAGGATGCAAAACATAGCTTTTTATTGAACACAATACTAACGCGCATCAGAAACAATAAAGTGACAACTGACTCCCTCATAACCGAATCCGGCGGTATTTATAGTGCAATCTATTTTGCATATTCAAATTCAAGCGACTTCGGTATCCTTGATAAACTATGGCTTCTTTGTCTTTGATAAACTATTCTTTTCCGGCTCAAATTCGCCCCCGCTTTGACCTCACCGAAACCAGTACCTAATTTGCATGCTGAAACCAAAAACCTGTACCTAAATTTATTCTGATTTCGTGACCTTACACTGTTTGACCTTTGATATGTTGGTTCTTTACGACGATAACAAACACTTTCGACTATAAACTCAAACAATGTTTGAACTTGTCTGCCAAAAATGCTGTTGGGTGGCCTAGAGACTGGGAGGCTAGGCTTAAGATTAGGCTTTTTAGGCTTAAGTTTATGTTCAGGCATAGTGGACAGGCCGTTTTTGTTAGCATGCACGGTCCATGTTACTTTAAGGGGTGTCCAGGTTTATGGTGGGTCCATAAAACAATATGTTTGGATTTTAGATTACATTTTTGCTTAGGCTTAGTCTTAGGCTTAGTCTTAGGAAAACATTTAATGTATTGCTACGCCCCTTAAAGTAACATTGGCCGCATGCACCGATACATAAATCTCGCAAATAATGTGTAGTTTAAGCTATATCTCGCGAACCCAAACGACATATAAGTCGTCTGTTCTTTCTTCAATAATTACATAGCTACCCTGGCGCAAATTTGAACAATTTGAACCATATAACAAATGATTTGAAATTTGTTGAAACAATTTTTTACCCATCAATCAGCAAAAGGTATATTATACGAATCACCCCGTATATATTTTGAGGTTGGGCGTGGGGCATTTCACTGCCATAAATTTTCTCACTGGGATTCTCTAAAATCGTGTCATGTCTGCCGCTAATTAAGTTTAATAAAAGGGCTATTAATAAGGAGATATTTATTAATCTATGCTAGATTTTTGAGCCCCCTCGAACGGGTTAAACGTATAATTTCGACTACGGGTTACGGGAACCATAGGCAAAATGCGATTGTTTATAACGTACCCATCTTCTGCATCTTATAAGCTCGAACACCAAACGCAGTGTCTTTTGATTTTTTAACAGTTTACACAATTTGCAATGTTATATTTTGCGAGTTAAACTTCTTGCAACGAACAATGTTTGTTATTTAAAACAATTTGTTCAATTTATGGTTTAAATAAAAATAATCTACAACATTAAAATAGTCAAACAGTACCTATATGGCTACTGTATTGACCCTAATAAGAGGGGGGACTGATATTTTTTTGGCCTCTCCAGAGGGTACCTCCTTGTTATTCGGTTACGGACTGATATTTATTTTTAACCCACACTTCGCCGCCCTTCGTTACTGATATATATCCGGTACTGCAGTTATCTGTCTCGTTTCAATAGTTTGAGCGATAATTCAAGGATATACTTAGGAATGTACTTTTAAAACTTATTCGCTTTAAAGTTTCGATCGCAACTTTATTTGGTCCTGGAGTCATTTATGTGCTACAATTAGAGTTAATTGACATTTATGGACTCTAGTTAGGGTTTAGGGACTCTATCCGCTTACGGACTCTTATATATTAGGGATACGGACTCCTATTGATTCGGACACAAAATGGGAACACCCCCCTCTTATTACCCCCCTCTTATTCGGGTCAATACAGTAGACGAAATTCATTTCTAGCGGTTATAGGTAAAGATCTTGTCTGCCTTGTAGCCAGCCTAGTACGCATAAAGTCAAAAATTGACTTTATTTGTTCAAACTTTAAATAATATATAGCAATGCTAGTACATTCTCAATCGGCTTCCACGTCTACGCTGCAAAACACTGTGAGTCAAATTAAACTCTCTCCGAAATAGGTTTTTCCGGACAACACAAACTGAGTCAAATTCGACTCTGCCAGAGTGAAATTCGACACACCCGAGTCGCTCAGTGAGTCGACTTTGACTCTGCCGGAGTCGAATTTGACTCAGATTGTGTAGTCCCGAAAAGCCTATTTCGGAGAGAGTCAATTTACCTCACCATTTTTTGCAGTGTACAGGAAGAAATTAAAGGTTAATATTAAGTTAGTGATAGGTTTTGTAATTCGACAGTTGCATTCTCATTTACGCCTAACTGCAGTTGGGCCCATTGAATTATACGGGCTATAAATGTCAATTATTAACTAAATATTTGAAACGTTCTTGTTTGCAGCGTATAACGAGAATGTTTTAACTCGACGGTAAACACTGGTTTAACCTTTGGTTTGAGGTTGGGTGAACGGCTGAATGTATTTCCTCACAGGCTGTGACTATCGAGCTAAAATTTGTTGATATTTGCGCGAATTGTTTCACCGCGAAATTTCTTTTGAAATGTTCTCTATGTATTTGGTATTCCGTTTCTTCACTGCAAAAAATAGTGAGTCAAAGTGACTCTCTCCAAAATAGGCTCCACGGGACTACATAAACTGAGTCAACTTCACGTCGACCAGAGTCAAACATGCGACTCAGTGAGTCGAATTTGACTCAGGCAGAGTCGAATTTGACTCGGTATGTGCAGTACCGTTGTGCCTATTTCGGAGTGAGCAATTTGACTCTCCATTATTTGCAGTGTTAAAGATGAAATTAAAAAATTTTGGTCGAAACGGGTTAACTTTTAGATATTTTTCCACTCATTGATATATTGATCCATTTAAATATGTACATAATTCGGGATATTGCAGTTCTGACCATTATGGCTGTGTTGCTACAGGCGAACAATCAAATGACAAACATATACACAACGGAAAATCCAATTGAATTTATCGAACCCTTGGAGCAAGGTATGTATTACAGCTTAGTAACTGTTAAGAATGGGCCGAGGGCCGTTACAATATATAAGCATATTCCTGAGCCAAACCTGAGCAAAAAATAGTTTAAACCTCCAGTTTATTGTATTACTCTCCCACGAGAAAACAGTCCGTCCACCCCTGATCTACATATGGTCTAAAACTTGGTAAAGCAACCTATTTTGTCTTTATTTTCAGGATTCAAATTCGTTCTAAGTCCGGAATTTGCAACCAAATACTTGAGTGCAGGAAACGTGCCTTCCCTATTTTTATCCGCTTTTCCTACGGATTCCATAGCGGCTTCTGCGACTCACGAAATTTTCAGCACAGATCGCTTACTGTCTGCTGAAAATAGCATAGTTTTAGATGAGTTGAGGCCAAACTCTTGGTACGTTGTTTGTGCAGAGTTTGAAAATTCCACGCCTCAAAAATCCCGTGATAGGTCCAGTACCTCGTGCCGCCTCATGAGAACCCTTGACGAATACGGACGCGACACAAAGTCAATCTTATCCCACGTCGCAGTGTCTGACATCGGTGCCAACCACATCAAAATTAACATCAGCGTGGGAATCGAAGGCTCTGGTCGCCTGACAACGTATTTGCAGTTTGGTTCGGTTCCAGTCCAGGAATTCATTGTCAATTCGGCACAACGGAGACAGATGCAGCTTCAACTGCATTTCAAAGGAGTCAAGCCGCATTTTAACTATGGTCAGTTGTGTATTGTTTACGAGCCTTTTTTCATTCACAACTCGTATTACACAATGCTCGGAAGATCAATTCATGCGAACAGACACGAATGTCATTTGGGTTCATTACAAACAAAACAATACGGAATGTTCCAGTGGTACAGCGACGGCGGGGCAGATGCAAAGGAATTTAGTCGATTTTCTGACCACGAAACTTACGTTCGAGGATTGCAGAAACGGAATTTGCTTCTCACGCAACCAAAAGAAAATTTGTCAACGAAAACACACTGTGTAGATCTAATAACGATGTGGCTTGCTCTGCTTTTTGCACAGTTTTGCGGTACAAGTTACTTGCAGTATTATTAATAACAATTTGATATTTTCACCTATCGTAGTTTCGTCTTTTTAGCATATAAGCTTAACTGAAAAAATATTTAAAAAAATTAGTCGTAGAAGCTTGAATTTAGGAACCGAAATTTTTCAAAAAACATCATTTAGATGCAGCTGAAATTTCCTCTCGCCGGTGGGTCAATGTAAAGAACAAGGGCGGAACAGTACTATAAACATAAGCCTAAGCTTAAGCCTAAGCGTAAGCATGAGCATATTTCTAAGCCTAAACCTAAGTCTTATCCAATCAAAAAATTAGTCTGCAGCTTAAAGCTTACTCTTTTCTAGTCCCACAGAAAAACGAAAACGTTCCGCTCCTGATCTTTACATGGGCCCGCTGGTGCAAAAGAGCGCTGCCAGACCATGCATTACCCCGAAAAAGACCAAAACCAGACTTGTGTATTAAAATTTAATACTAAAATTGCGTTTGTTATATTTCGCGCGCTGTCTTTCAGAGATTTTTAAATCCGCCCCTGCTCAGGGCAATCGATTAGAGATTGTTTTGAGGTTTTAAAATCAGTTTTCACGATTTTTAATGCAAACGACAATCAAAATACAGTTATACACACAACAAATATTATTGATTAAAGCTGAACACTGGGATATATTAACATAAAACAATACAAATACCACGTCTCAGTAACGAGCGAAGGTATTATATAGTTGGAAGCCAGCAGTGCACAACACACGAGAGTTATAAATTCGATCTATGGAGAGACCACTCTGCCATATAATATTTCACTTGGTAAGCCCCTGAACCACGTTACGCAATCACACAGCGTTATACGGTTGGTGTACGTATTTTGGGCAACTTTCCAGCATTACTACGTTTACAATATTTTCTCAGAACAGAAACGTGAATGTCCTATGAAGAGAAACTTTGCACGTAGATTGTAGCGCATTCGCTAATTTATTCGCATTGCACAAAGCTGGCTAACTGGTCTGATTGAAATTACAAAGGTATTTAATAATTTAAGTACATTATTTAAAGCTGGAACACCCTACATACACACTTTGAACATTGTTCCAGACCCAATATAGAACAAACAATAGCGATGCAAATTTTGCTACCACTATGGCAACAATGTGGTTATGTTCACAACGCAGGAATCTCCAAGACACTTGCAATTTGTCAGTATAATCAGCCATGCAGTTTGTCAAAAATGACACGCATTAGTCTATAACAAGTAACCGCAGTTGCATCCATGTGCAACTTTTCTACAGTGTTGGGGTTGTATACGTTTTCATAAAGTGTATACTACATCAAAGCAGGCGCTCGTTAACCCACGTTTTCAGCTTACAGAATTGGACTATCAGTAAATTTTTACGCACTATTTCTTTTGTCGAACGATCTGTTTAATGTTAAAACCAGTGTTTACTTGTGCTGGAACGGTGCCAAAAAATAAACGTCTACCTATACTACTCACGCATATGATTTCTAAAAATTACACAAGTACTTTAGCAATGGTAAAAAAATTTTCAATAGCTTGATGTATTTTTGACTCCGATTGTGGTCAAAACAATATTCCACTGGGACGATATGACAACTATAATCAAATCAGCATACAGCAGAACGTTAGGTAAAGTTTCTCATTGAAAGATTACATAATTAATAACGTTTAAAATTCAAAAAATTCACTCTGATCACCAGCGTTTAATTACGTTTTGCCAAAACCAATTTCATTTCACCGGCATAATTCACAGACGTCCTCTCGTGTCTATTAGCATCACGCATGTGTCATTTAGACCCATTTTTTACAAATGTGTGTACCATCTATCACCAGCTGTTTGGATCCCGTAAGATGTTTAGAACTCAAGAACGTATGCTTCGAAATTTGGCAAATTTTGCTTCATTCGATTTACTCTGGTGTTATGCGGGAAGGTTTCAAAACCGCAGTTGTAATGTCCATTGTTTGTGGACCTAATTCGAACTTGCTGTAGGTTGCCACACACAGTGTAGCGCACGAGTCGTAATGGTAAGTCCTTAGCATCTGACACCTGTAAGAGGCAGACAAATACGGAGTGAGTACATATACCGGTTCCAAAAAAAATTTGGTAAAACTTGTAAACATTGCCCGCTGTTTAATTGAAAAATCTTGTGTATTCTGCTTTATTTTGATCTACAATTTCTCTTGCGTTTATCAAAAACGTCGTCCGTTGGGCCTATGTTACTTTATGGGGCGTCCAGGTTTCTGGTGGGTCTATAAAAGAGTAGATTTAGATTCTAGTTTACATTTTTTGCTTAGGCTTAGGCTTAGGCTTAGGAACACATTCTTGCAACGCTTAGGCTTAGGCTTAGGAATACTTTTAATCTAGTGTTACACCCCTGAAAGTAACATTGGCCGTCCGTTTTTCTCAATCAAAGAAAGCATGAGAGAGCCACGGTCACCCCATCAATAAATACCAATTCAGTGTTGAAGTCGATAAGTAGCACCACTGTATACCCAACGAAAAAATTATACCAAACTATTCCGAAGTCAGTAGTAATAAATTAAACGCACCCACCCTTAATTGACTTATCTCTTAGGAAATCATCTCGTATCAAGTGTCATTTTTGTCGACGTCTGCTGGAGATGAAAAAACATTCGTGTCACTAATCTTCAAAATTAAACGCTACTACCACACCCCCGTTGATACCTGATATCAATAGGCCAACTGCATCACAATAGAGTACATTCATTCCGTAGTCAAACCTTGTCTATCCTGTTTCCCAGCGAATAATCTTTAATTAATAGCCAATCAAAACACGTTTCAAGTTTAGATTACACCAGTTCTAAACGCAGCGTTTTCACTCAACCTGCAATTTAAACTTTTTACCATCCCATATATAATCCACCCCCAATCAATTAAATTCTGACCCCTGAACCCTTAACGAAAATTAACAACATTCCCGTTCGGAAACAACGGCATGAACTGTTCATCGTTGAATCGCTCGGCAACTTTGCTGCAATTGCCTGCAGTCTCACGCCCATCGGCGCACCGCAAGTTTCCACCATAGTTTGTGTTGGCGCTATTTTTCCTTTGATCATTCTTTGATGTTGCCGCCGAATCATCGCGATACAACAAATCTTCGTCGTCATAGCTGCTGTCGACATTGTTGCGTTGATGCCGCGTCGATGTTGCCGCTACCGCATATCGTTGCGTCATCAATGGAGTATCAACAAATTCATAGTGACTCAGCGTTGTAACGAGTTGTTGAGTTGGATCCAACTGAGTTGAATTGAAAGTTGCGCCAGCAGCGCAAGGTGAATTTAAATTGAATTCGGGCGATATTTTGGTACAATCGTAGATTGGCGACCGGCGTCGACAATATCTTTCCAATTCGGTCGATACCTTTGAAGGTTTACCGAACACTAACGGTGAACGTTGCTGGCTGCAAGCTATAAGACTTGTCGCGCAACCAGATACGGTGTTTTTTCCACACCCACTATTGCTGCTTGTCGACGTAACCCTGTCAAAATTTGGTTCCGACTCTGGCGCAGGCAAAATTGCTGAAATTTGTCTCGGAGGGCGTTGACTGCAAGTTACAAGGTAAGCAAGCGGTACAATCGGTAGCATAATATTAGTGACAACACATATAATTACAGTTGCTATTACCAAATGAGACACTAGTTTAGCATGATCGCCAGAGGCGGTTGCAGATCCCGCTGAACTGCTTGCGACTGACGAACGTTGCATACGCGAGCTACTGCCTCCCATAGGTGCCACTAAACTACTACTGCTACCGCCAACGCCAATAGGATGGGTTAAATCTTGGAATTGATGATCTAAAACTTGTTCCAGTTTAGTTTTCAACGCATTAAAATGACACTCTTCCGTCGTAGCGTGAATTTCACGTCCCATCATTGAATAGCTGTGTACAAGCGGTTGTTCCAGTACACAAAATCGACCGTAATTTTCACCTGGGGCTAACGCTGAAAATCGTACGCGTAAACTTTTTGGCTGGCTGACGATATACGTTTGCGCTGGAGCGCTGCCGCGGTCTAAATATGTCATCAGTCGAATAGGAAAATCAGCATCCACAGACACTTGAAAATCAATAAATCTGTCACCGATTGCTGAAATTTGAATGTCTCGTACAGCGCCGTCTGCTCGCTTGCCAAATTCGTCCAAGGTTCGTGAGAGAGCACAACTGGTCGATGTGTTTCCTCGATTGGCACGACGGACAACATTTTCAAATTCAACACAAATGTAGTACCACGATTTTTCATCGAGTCCATCCACTGTGACAGAATCGTCTTCTATATCTTCTCGATACATCATTCGTCGAATTTCGCCGTTTCGCCCGCTGCCTGCTCCTTCAAAGTAGGCCTTCGAACGACCGCCGTTGAGCGCCTGCCCTGCGCCATCAAATCCAGGCCCCAAGAATAGTTCAGCTTGTTGTCGCAGTGGAATCACCGAAAGAAATATCGTTGGCAACTTAGTTGGATTTAAATAATGATGAACAAATTCGGTTTCGAGCACAATTTGAAATCCTGACCGCCGTGGATCGATCAATTTAATTGCGGCAACATCAACGAACACTTTTGGCATTTGAGTATTCGCTGTGGCTTGATGAATAAACAATGGACACAGCGAGAGGAGTACGAACATTAACGAAGGTAGCTGACAAGCCATAATACTGCGATCAAATTAGCGTATTAGCTTAAATGCTGGAATACTGTATGTCGGCTCTTATATTTAATACTACATATTTAATTTTTGTCTATATTAAAATAAAATAAATATATTTATGCACATATTTAAAGCTACAGTTGGCTAATCAAGAATATATATATTATATATAATATATAATGGCTGAGTTTCTAAAATCGTACTTAAGTTTTTACTTAAGTTATACTTAAGTATTTAATTAAGTCGCCAATTTCAGTAAATACATAAATTTTTGAGCAAAACCAAATAAACGCCAACCGTCAGCCATTGATACTAGAAAAAAATAATAGTTTTACTTTACATTATCGAGGCAACTTAACTTAAGCAAGCTTTAAAGAACGACAAAATGGTTCAGTAATTAATTACTTTGGAACACTGTAAATTTCAGTGAGTTGATTTTAATTCAGAATGAGTTGAATCACTCAGTCTCAGTTAGAATTATCAGAACTCACAATTTGGAGTTGATCCAATTCGTTCTGAGTTAATTAATCAACTCGCCCGGAGTCAACTCAACTCAAAGTTAGAATCAACTCAACTGAGAATGAGTTGATATTTACTGATATTAATTCAGAAATAACCAACTCGCTAGCTTAACTGATTAATCAACTCATTGGAATTTACAGTGAAAATGAGTACTAAGTCGTACTTAAGTAGGGTTTTGGAAACCCAGCCAATATATAACATAATACATATATTATATTACTTCTAAGCATGGTTCCAAAAACCAAACCAATAATAATTAAGAATTTCCATACGTAGATATAATTTCACATATGTAAATGTATATCAATAATATACAAAATATATCAAAAAAATATTAATCTTTCAAACTTAAATAATATTTTACCAGCCTTAATCATTGAAATAAAAAATGACAACAACATTGGTTTTTTGCGATTGCGAGCACAAAAATTATTAACAAAACGTGTTGCAGGAGGCTAAGTTTCAGAGTGAAATTATTGCACAAAAAACACTACTGCTGTATGCATGTATACATACAAAAAGAGCAGATGGCAGTTGCAATATTTAGCAATATTTAATGTTTATAACAATGCATGCATTCATGCAGAATTGACACTACAAAGTAATGAATTGACGTTTTATCACGCATGACTCATAGAATAATGCGATGGATCATGATGTAGGTTCATTTTAATGGTTACATGATACATCTGCTAGTAATCAATTAGTCACATTTTAGGAACCGGATGGTTAAGGACTTCAAAATTATAAATCGCTTCCTTGCGGTATTAAGAAAGATCATGAAAAAAACAACAAACATTTCAAAAATTGTTGTGTTATGCTTCGTCAGAAATAACGATGGTGTAACCGGGTGTTATGGTCAAAATCGCTCTGTAAGATTGAAAGAATTAATTTTAATTCAAAATGAGTTGAATCACCGAGTCTGAATAAGGTCTTTTTTAGAACTCGGAATTCTGAACTGATAGAATTGATTTTGAAACAATCAACTCGCTCGACATTAAATCAACTCAGAGGGAGTTAATGTTTACTGTTAACACAGAAACAAATATGAAATGGCAAATTCGTTCTTTGTGTTGATTAATCAACTAAGTGGAATTTACAGTGAGATGTCTGTTTCCGGTTCGGCAGTAGCGGAAATTCCGTTACTTTATGCTCATTGTAATTTATATTTTTTGATATCAACCGAATTCATCTAAAATCTTAACAAATTTTCATGTATTCACTATATATCATTCCTACACAATATTTGAATGGGTGATGAATATTGGCCCATACAAGTTGAGTTTTTTTTTTGAAAAATTAAGTATTTTTTAAAACATTTACACATAAATATCTGTTTTCCCCTATTCACAGTAAAATGCGACTATTTCTCTCCGACTTCCATGCAAAGAACGGGCACCTCGAAGGCCCCAGCAAAAAAGATCCATCATGTAATTTCGAGAGTTTGCGTATTGCACGTTTACTCGGATTAGGCAGTGTTATTTACGCTTTACTTTGGCTTCTCGTTCGCTTCGCTGGTTAGTTTTCGTCGACGATTATATGTTGCGCTCCAGCGTATGTGACCATTGTTTTTGGATAAGCTGTTGCACCCGTGGTTGATCCTTACACGAGGACCCTAACCTCGTATGCAGGGGGGTCATATACTCTTGCCGCGGCCTTGCATTTCCGCTAGTTATATTATTCGTTCATACACAGAAATGATCTTAGTGGGTGAGAATATGGTTAGAAACAGTAGTCGCAAGCGAGATCAATTTGCAGCTTCGAGAGACCACGCCTTCTTAAGACAAAACCTACTTATTATCAGGATTAATCAACTGTATTTCTTCTATTGTGTGCCGCCAACCCTTGGCCAGAGTGAGGCTAGGGCGGTCTCGCCCCATCAGGAATAATTTTAGCCCCATAGAAATATTTCAACCTTGTTGTAAATCATCAAAAACCCATGTAGACCCCTTCTGAAATATGTACACCCCACCCTAACTAGTTGAGCTGGCTATAACCCTGGTGTACCACTGGATTAATATGGCGCACACCGGCAACTTCTGAAATGCTTATACAAAACCGAATGCAATGTATTAAAACTGCCGCCTTCAGTCGGCGAAACCTCTATAAACCCGATCGCTGAATTTTTAAAAACAAAACACGCGATTTCTAAAAGCATTTTTGTCTGTAACTTCATTTTCAAAAGTTTCCGTTCATATTTTCGGTCAAGAAATTGTTTCAATATTAATATTGAAACGCGTGTTTTTTTCACACGGAATAGCTTTCAGGCAAATATCGAGTAAAGTCGTGGGAATATTTTTACTGCCCGGTCGGTACACAATAAAAGGATAATGTTTCATGAGACTTCTCAGACGCATAAACCAGTGAGGGGACACGCAGCGCAGGATTGTATACGCGATGAATGCATGAGATTCACAAATTTAAGATTACTTTAAGGTTCAGCATTCGGTCGACATTTTAAACAGATTTTCGTCACTAGCAACGGTCGCTTTCAGAAACGTTTCCCCTTGGAATCATATTTTGCAATAAAGAAACTTACTATGTAAATCTTGAAAAAGTTTGTTTCTGATAATTAAATGATAGTTGACACTGTCTGATTTGCACCAGAACCTCAAACAATCGATATGGTTCCCCCCAAATCAAGTCTGATTTACACCAGAACCTCAAACAATCGATATGGTTCCCCCCAAATCAAATAAAAAGCCGGACATCTGTCGTACATGACTTCATATGACCATGAAGCATCGTTACGAAAATTGGTTGCGAGGTCGTTTAGGACCCGTGGGAAAACTTCAAAAAACGTAATCTTTTTAAAATCAAATTTTTGCAAATTAAACATTGAAACGCTGCGAAGTTGAAATTGCGTTTCTTTTGTTTTTGTACTTAACTTTGATATATGCCGACACTGCAAGGTTTCAACAGGAATTAACTTTTGCCGGAACGGGAACAGGAACAGGTAGTGAATTTTTGTTACAGGAACCGTAACAGAAACAGAAACCAGAATTTGAAATAATTTTCATCACCGAATTGCTGTTGGACTTTGACGCAAACTTTGTCAAAAATGGGTTAAGCAAATTTTCAACTACTTCAACATCAAGCTTTTTGAAAACAAATCAGAAACAGTTTATAGACAAACTAAAAGTAAAGGCAAAAGCATTCATTTCGAAATAACAATTTTTCAAAGACAAAGTTTTCCATACTCAAATGATTAGCAATAGTTTGCCACAAAACCGTCAAACTTCCGGAGATGCAGGAACAGGAATTGAATTTTTGCAGGAATTCCGGCCGGAACAGGAATTCCGGCCGGAACATTTATTCCAGTTGAATTCTTTAGCCGACAATTATACAATCTAACTTGATTGATTTATTCAATTTGTTGCTGCTGCAAAAGCTGCATGAAAAGCGTTGTAGTATCGCCTGGCCGATGCAGGGTTGTGTGGTTCAGCGGTTTTGGAGTTAAACCGTCAATCTGTAAGTCGTCAGTTCGAATCCGCAGTAGCAACCATGCAAAAATTTTCCTGAAGTGGGTTATATGGTACTACAATGATTTTTAGTGTGTCCATTTGTGATAATAAAGACATGTAAGAGTTGCGCTATAGTTTTTAATTGTTTTAATGATGTCCGCCACCAACTAACGCCAAAAGTCACCTTGTATTGTCGTACGTGAATTATTGACGTGCGATACCGTAAGGTGACGGACGGGTGAGTTACGGTGCCAAACAACAAGCACTGTTAATTCCAATGAGTTAATTAATCAACTCAGACGGAAAGTTAGTTATTTTTGAGTTAATAACAGTAAACTTTCGCTCACTCTGAGTTGAATTGATTCTCAAAGTGAGTTGAGTTGAGGGAGTTGATTAATTATATCAGAATGACTTGAATGAACTCAAAATTCTGAGTTCTGATAGTCCTAACTCAGACTGAATGATTCAACTCATTTTGAATTAAAATGAACACACTGGAATTTACTGTGAGTATAGCGCAACCGTTACAAATAAGTCATCGCCAGTAGGCGAAATTAATTTTGGAACTTCATTAAAAAGATTCTACACAGCATTGCAAATCGGGCTAAAGTCCGCCACAAACAAATGACAAGTTTTCAAACAAACTGCTATTGTTTTTTTCGCATTAAAAGCACTCAACTCAGGGTATGTGCCTTCTCTGTAGGACAGTCTTATTTCAAATTTTATCTCCAAAATTTTACAAATATTACAATTTTTCTAAAAAACGCTCATACGATTAACATAATTGAAACTACTTTGTTTCAATGATTGTTACGTGTTAATTATAACTGCCTGAGCCTAAGACTAAAACCTTAACTTGAAGCTAAGTATAAATCGAAGCATACGCCTACGCATAGCCAGTCCTGTATCATGATGAAGCCTAAACTGAAGTTTTCTAGTCTCGTAAGTCAACCAGTCTCCCTGTCACCCAATGGACAGGCAGGTCCCGTTTCCAATATTTGTTAGTAATAAACTTTCACTGTAGTGACCCTTAAGAAGAAGAGATATTTATATACCTCTCAAGAGGTTACCCAATGTTATTCGGTTACGGACTGTTATTTTCAACCCTTGCCCCGTGTTTGTTGGACCCAGCAGCCTTCCTTATTTATATTCATTGTTTTCAGCAAAACTGACTTGCTCCGAAGTATATGCTTAGACTTTATGCTTGTTTATGTTATCGTTACGTTTCTCAAAGTAACATTGACCAATAAAATGATGCAGGACTTGATTAGACGCACTGTGGCCGACTTGATCTTTTGATGGATAGGTAGAAGACTATAGTAACATTGTGTATTTGATCCAACGACAAAACCAAAATCCGTAATTCGAGTTTGAAATCTTACATTTTGTAGAAATTTAAAATGTTTTTTCCTTTCAAGAAATCCAAGGTTACGCAACGTTTCCGTGATGATAATTTGTCATCTTACAACAATCCAGCCAAAAGTCAACAACACTATTTTACGTATCGCACTGAATATGAATGTACACTTGCAATCATAAAACGCAGTGCACCGATTATTGCGCAAAACTACTGTACCTGTGCAACAAATAAAAGTTATAACTGCAGTTGCAATAAAAGTGCAAATTATAACTTGCTATAATAACCTTTCGCCCAGTTGATTAAGACATACCCAATCTATGTATCGCAAATCATAACAGACAAAGACAGCCCCCCTCTATATACGACTATGTAGGTACGGATTCGAAAACTGTTCCCGACTCCTGGATAAGCGGTAATCACTGTCAAAAAATTATTGGTCCCGACGGTTAAACAAGGCCCTAGACAGAACGGGTTTCAGGCGTCAACCCCTATCCCGCAAGATTTTGGTTCCTTAGTTTTTAGATACGCTAGCAGTTTGAAACACAACCCCTCTCGGAATTTTTCTAAAGCGTATTGCCTCTTTGCAAACATTTGGATACGCGGCGTTCATAGGGTTTGAAAAAAACCAGAAACCTTATCTTATATCAGTTGGAAACTGATATTTGACTGAGAAATAGTCTTGGGACGGCACTGGATAAGAAGTTCTTTCCAATAGAGTCAAACGCGGAATGATCTTCTGTGTGGCAATCTTGAAGCTATTTTAAGTATTTGAGAGAAAAATATGGTCCAAAATACGTTTTTCAACTATTCATATGGTAAAAGCAGAAACTAACATTGTACGCTATTTTTATATATTTTAGCAGACGCACAATACTTTCTGTTATTTACTAAAATTAGAAAAAACATTATCTACTTTTTAGTCATTATTTGTTATTGACGCAAAACAAGAATTTGTCCATTGAAAATGTTAAATTTACTTACTGTTACTATCCATCAGCGATGGATCCAGAAATTTCTGACTGGGAAGCGGACTGGCAAAAGTTATATGAAACACGACTTTCACTGTATGCTATATATATGCCAATTTTCTTAGAAGAGAAAATTGTAAGGTAAGCCGCTTACGATTTTATTTCAAACAATTTTCTGACAAGGGGCGTACGCCCCCGCTCAAGATTGGCCAGTGGTTACCGTTTTGTATTTAGAGTTAAAGCGTAAACAAGTGTTCAAAACAGTTGATAAAACATTAAAATAAATACTATATTTTTTGCTTCAAACCACTAGTTCCTGTTTTCAGCAATTTTCCTCCCTAAGTTTCCGCAACAGTCACTATCGGAGCCAGAGGGAGAGCGGGGGGCATTTCTGGATCCGCGGCTGGCCACAGACGCCCAAAAACCTTAATTTGAATAAGCATTTTTGACAAAATGTTTTCATACGAAAGTGAAATATTACAAAATTGTAATGACCCTAAAATCATTGCAGTAGCAGTCCTAATGCGCAGAATTGAGATGTCGAAAAACGGCATGTTTTACAGATCTTAGCTCAAGTCATTTCATTAGCGGAGCAAGGATGTTCAGGTTTTTTTCGGTGTCGAAATTAGTTTTTAAACGTACTTAGCAAACATCCGACGGTTCACAAATCGCATCAAAGGCGACAAGTTTTTGAATTCGACTGGTATCCATGACATATTTTTCAGTAATTTAACTAGAAAACACATTTTAAGCTTTAGATGGACCTTCAAAGCTAAGAACGTCCTCAAGGCAGAGCTAGTGGTCCGATACTTCCCCGTTCTGTTGCTGTGTGGGATCACTTATTCATTTTTCAACTGAAGTTTTCCCCAAGTATACGATTTGATGTTTTTGGCGTTAAGTTACCAATGAATCCATTTTTGCAATGAATGGCTTCAACTACCGTTTTTGGCAAAAACTTAATTCCAATTCAGTGTATCAATTATTGTTTCAACTTAAACTAAATTATGAATTAACTCTTGCTCGATATCCACGAAAACAAACCCGGTATCCGGTATAAACCTACCGGATACCAGATATTTACGGTTGTAGTGCCGAATATCATAAAATTGCTTTCAACAAGTAGGCGTCTTTAATATCTGACGGCGATTACTTTTCTGGGCAAGTCAAGAAGTTCAAGTTTTTTCGATACTTTTTCGCTATTTAAACTTAAACGAGCGATAGTTAAACTCATTTTTGTGTTATTTCAGTTTATCAGTACCAATTATAAAGTTTATATCTATTCCTAAGCCTAAGCCTAAGCAAAAAATAGTCTAAAGCTTAAACTGACTCTATTATAGCCCCTCCGGAAAACGATCCAGCCCTGTTCTATACATAGGACCCTAAGACTTAGCCCGTAATGGTCATTTATGATTTAATCTACGTTTAAACCGATTCCTAAAGCCTCGGCGTCCTTAAACTATGCCTAAGCCAAGGCCTAAGTCTGAGCCATAGACTAAGTCAAAGCCTACGCCTAAGGATAAAGCACCTCTAAAATGTATATCTAAGCTTTACACCAGATGTTATGGATAAACACCTAAATACCTAAGCCTAAGACGGAGCGTTGCATATTCCTAAACCTAAATCGTGAGCCAAAGGATTGCATAATCCTAAATCTAAGCCTAAGCCTAAGGAATTACTTTCCAAGAATTTTATTGAAATCGTAAAATCCCAAACTCCCAAAATCCCACCATAAACAAAAAGTATCAATTTTTTAGTTGGAAAGGTTGGATTTTGGGACGGCACTCAACTATACGTAGGCCCAATCTTGTATTAAATTTGAATTCGTTATCCGCTCTGGCTCCGGCTCCGGCCCGATATATGATTATCCGGCTCCGCTTCGTAATTTTTTGGTATCCGGTCGCACCCCTGCTCAGCAGGTTAAGGTACATTAAACATATGACGGACGCCAATAGACTCATACATGGCTGTACAGATCAAACATTTTCCAATCATTTTAGCTATGTAATTTATAAAAATACTTCATTGATTAAAATTGTGAAAAATTTAACCATAAATTCCAGTTTAAAATTAGCCAAAACTTGTGAAATCTTTGAAACAAACTGCGAAAATCAGTCAACCTCGCAACCTGTACATCGTAAGTCGAAGTTCGGGAGTCAATTTTACTCAATATCGAATATCTTTCTTCAAAGTTATTTTAAGAAAGTACTTTTGTACAATGAATCAAAATTTTGTAAAAATAAATAATTGCAACAAAGCATTTTTTGGTCACAATTTGAACTCTGTGTAATTACGGAATTCATACTTTTTTAACAGTGAGAGATGCGTTTTGGGGGCGGCGGAAGGAATTTGAGTGATTGAGAGATAGAAAAACAAGACATATTTCTTGTGTAATTTGAGGCGCTATTTAGTTCAATTTCTCTCTACCGGATGAGATCAATCTCTTAATACTTGAGTCGAATTATCGAAATGGAAGCTGTTCCGCAGATCAGTGGCGACGCTTCCAGGCTCCACCCGCCCTCATTGACTAAATCACAATTCAATGTGCAGAGAATCATCTCACACCAGAATTTGGTGCCTCTCAGACGTTATGTTCCAAAGGTTATAAGACCTAATAGTGATGATGGACACATCCACATTTCTACAGAGGGTTTATTAAGAAAGTCAAATAAATATGCTTATTCGTTTCACAACAACAAAGTTCAAGAGTACTATTAGTGCAATTTTTCTTTGTTTTGTCACTATTAAACTAAATTACACTGCAAAAAATGGTGAGTCAAATTGACTGTCTCCGAACTCGGCTCAAGGGACTACAGAAACTGAGTAAAATTCGACTCCACCCTAGTGAACGGGATATATTGCATATTAAGTATTATGTATTTACGGTTGAAATATTTTGCAATTAGGCAATATCGTTCCTGGAAACGTGCATAGAACTCTTGGTCTATTTTGGCTACGGATTCAGTTGAACGAATATGTTTTGAAATTTCTGAGAGTGTTCATATACCGGTCACAGTCGCGGGTCCACATTAAATTTTAACAGTTAAAGCTCATACACTATCAATTTTAAGTTGCCTCCCAAATATAAATATTCTACGGAAGCCTTTGTGTTTAACTGCGGATTTCAAATAATCTTCTTAAAACTCAAAATTTTATAATAATACCGTTGGAAATGAAACTTTGTTTTGGTGAAAATTCACCTCAGCCAACAGTTTGTAGGACTTAATAATCAGTTTGAGAGAAAGAAAGAAAAGAAAGAAAAAAAGCAAAAAAAGAAAAATGAAAGAAAGAAAGAGAGAAAGAAGCAACCCAAAATTATACTTTTTTGCAATATATTAATTTTAATACAACAAATTTTGATATTGCGTAAAATAAAATCCTAGCATATTTTCTTTTCAATTTGACTCAAACTAATGAGGGTAATTCCAAGCCTATGTTTGTGTTTCACACCAATTTTCAATTTATATCGCAGAAAACTACTAATAGTGACTGCCTCCCTGTGCGCGAAAAACTGCAGGATATCATATTAATTTTGTTTTGATCTAAATTTGAAAATGAGTTCATTTTGAAATTTTGAAATGACAATGCTTGTAACAAAGAAATTTCTCGGTTATTTGTGTTTATTAGCGTCGTACTAAGCTTGAGTGGGCTGAAGTTTAGTTGAAAAGTAATAATTATCTGGCCCTGCTTAGAACGTATATAACGCAAAGATGTTTGGGTCGATGCTAAAAATATATGTAGGGGTGGGCAGACTGTTGCATTGAATATATTTTCACACAAACCGAACTGATACATTGTGGTAACCGTAGCATCTATCCTTGTACTTATGGCATATTTTAGTAATTATTAATTTTTACTGCTTCCAAACTTTAGATTCAAACCTGTCTCTTGTGATCCGGTGTACAAATTGTATTTAAATAGCATTATTTGGTTACTCAATTCTGTTTCGAGATCACGCCCGTTCACTTTGTTTCGATCCGATCTTGTCTGGTGCAATAACGTTGCTAAAAAGCGTTAAGCATAAAACAATTCAACAGACTTAACTTTAGACGCATTAGAACTTTAACATGGTTAGGCAACGTTTAGTAATTCTTTCTGTTTTTAAACGAGACAAAATATGAGCACTAGCATCCTTAATAATGTTTTGGAACCTCATAGGAAGCAAGATTTAAAAAAATTATTATTTATTATGTAAAGACTCGAGTTGCGGAGGTCGTAGGCTTATTATAAAATCTTCTACAGTGTTTCGGTATATGCTCATAGTTAGAAAATAGAAATTAGCTTCGCAAAACAAGCCAATTTTTGAAAATTAATTTATAACTAAAGTTAAAACTAAAACCTATTACAAACTGGTAATAGGCGCTGCTTACACCAAAGAATGGCAATCTTGGATATTTTTATAGAATAAACAAAATATATTAAAAGTATAACGAAAAAAGAATAACATTTGCAGGTTCATATAAAATAACGTTAAACGATCAGATTACAAACTTAAAAATAAGTTAAAATTAGTTTTCAAACTTTTAAATTCTATACAGTGTTGAAATTTGAAGCTGGAAAGCATACTAGTACTTAGATGAATTACATAGTTATCAGAAGACATCGTGGTCAAGTTGGCTTAGGTTTTTCGATGTCTGACGACAAACTTGTAAAATTTCCTATCATTTGAAAATTTTGAGTAGAAAAATGAAATTTTTATTGAGCCATACTTGTATCCAACCTTCTGCTACAACTTTAAAAGGGGCTGTTTCAAATATATAGTTGGACCTCAAAAAATACATTTTATATACTCTATGGTAACTCCTGGAACATTCCGATCGGTGCCAAATTTCCGACTTATCACAAACAGTCAAAATATTGTCAAAATGTTTATTGATTATATCAAGAGTGGATGATGCATACTAACAAGAGTATGCAACTGGGTACATTCTGTGTAGAATAGAATGTGCCCGGCACGTGTGCGTTTTTGGCCTACCCTCCTTTATTTAGAGGAGGGGTCAAACCTATGCGAACCATGACACTTTATCTATCAGGCAACAACTTGCTCCACTTATAATTTAATTTAGTGTTATTGCATGTAACAGCAACCCCCTCCTCTGACCAAGGGGGGGGGGTCGGCCAAAAAAGCAACGCCCGGTGGTACATTTTGTACCATGCGGAACCCAAAGAGTTTTACACTCTTGTATCACACACTCTTGATTATATATATTACACAAACAACAAATTTATTGCATTCAGCGGCGTATCCAGAGAGGATATTCCCAGTCTTGATGTGTTGAAAACTTCGCGATGCAATTAGCTCAGTTAAAGCTTAATATATGTTATCTAGCGAAATAGGTGAAAATATAACTGGCTTAGAGCCAGAATTAGTAAATTTAGTTCAAAAAGCGTTTCAAAACCGTAAAATATCACAACACTAAAGGTATCTTCCGCCCGGACCGGAATATTCTGAATCTGCTAAAGATTAAGGTACGCTGATTTTAGGTTCTGGCAACTTTAAAATGATTTCAGGGTGTATAAAAGGCGGCACAACAGTTCAATGTAAACAGTTGAAAATTGGAAAGATACAACTTAGGATTAACTGCGACAGGAAATGTCCGAAATTGTTTATTTTTGAGATTCATCATTGTTCTGCTAATCAATCCAGACACGAAACGTTATCGCCATTGATTCAGTGTGTACTGTATTAACCCGAATAAGAGGGGGAGGGGTAATAAGAGGGGGTCCCCATTTTGAGTCCGAATCAATTAGAGTCCGTATGCCTAATAAAAGTCCGTAAGCGGATAGAGTCCCTAAATCCTAATTAGAGTCCATAAATGTCAAATAATCCTAATTGTAGCACATAAATGACTCCAGGACCAAATAACTTGAGTTCGAAACTTTAACCAAATAACTTGAGTTCGAAACTTTAAAGCGTACTTAAATTTTAAAAAGTGCAATTATCGCTCAAGCTATTGACACAAGAGAAATAAACGCATGATTCAACGGATAATTGCAGTGCCGGATATATATCAGTAACGAAAGGCGGCGGAGCGTGGGTTAAAAATAAATAAGTCTATAACCGAATAACAAGAGGGGGTACCCTCTGGATAGGCCAAATAAATATCGGTCCCCTTCCTATTCGGGTCACTACAGTACAGTCAAAACTAGACTCACACTAATCAAAAACAGCAAATGCTTTCGATCTGAACTAAAATCTTGTTAGGTTTAACCAGTAGTCTATCTAAAAATTACTGCAGTACGGCAATTTTTGTCGCGAACCGTCTTAAGCCTAAATCTAAGCCTAGTCAAGTGCGATAATTGATAATGTTTGTGAATATACATAAAACTCAAAAGTTGTAGAATAATTAGCTCGAAATCAATAAAAATTAATATTCAAATTACGTGCTGAACAGCAATTTAGCATAATTTCAACGCAAATAACACCACGCATGCTAAGTAATTTTATCGCAAAACAACAAGGGCAACGTCCATTAGGGTATGATAGGATGGCTCCACATTTTTAATCTCAAAAATTCGTTTAACCCCAGAGTTTTAGGCAGGGCACAAAGTTGACACTTCTAGCTAAATTTGCGTTGCGTATTGTCTATTTAGGTTTATTAAGCGGAATGTTTATGAATAAAAATGAAAAAAAAATCGCTCTGTGTCTCACGAATTAATGTCGAAATCGACTTAGCTTTTCATAAAGTAATATAACGCGTGTTTGTGTTAAATTATGGCTTTTGATTTTCGAACAGTTTGCAGCAGGAAGTCTTTGACAATCTAACATTTTGTGCAGAGAGTCCCGAAATTTGAAATTTTGAAGTTACTAAGAGCGGAGGATTTGGAAAAAAATTTAGTTTCTGCTTACTTGCTGCACTGCAGTCTGTAGCCAAAATCGCAATTCTGTAGAACGTTTTAAATTATTAATAATCGCAGAAACAGTTACAAAACATTGCAATAGTGTTGCACAACTTAAGTTTTCATTGCAGCAAATATATGCAATGCGTTTGCAAACTGCACTATGCGCAATTAGCAAACGAGAATGCTTGTACGAACAACAGTGCGTAGTTGTTTTTGTACGAGAGCGTATAATAATTTTTGCATTTGAACTAATATTAAATAGTGTATTTATAGCTAAGATTATCTTTGCTCAAAGCTATAGGATTGCGCTATACTTTTGTTGACGTCCGGCGCCGTCCCTCACCGTGCGTCACCCGTACGGCATCATCCGTTAGCGTACGGCGCCGTCCGTCACCGTGCAGTATCGTACGCAAATAACTCACGTACGATAACGTATGGTACGAATGGTGACGGAGGGCGCCATACTGGTGACGGACGGCGCCGTACGGGTGACGGACGGTGACGAACGGCGCCGTACGTCTAGTTTAGCGCAACCCATATTTACGACGGATTGCAATTTGCGAAAAAATTATTTTCAGTAAACTTAGATGCATAGCTTGCTTATGAGTGATACGAAAATTCTGTAACCCAGGTTAAAGAATAAAACGTTGGGCAGAAGAATTACAACAATTCGTTAAGTTTCAATTAATGCGATAATGACAAATTTACGAGTTTCGTCAACTAAGAAACAATTAAAACATTTAACAGATCATACCCAAGTCTCAGTCTGACGCGTCTAAAACTAACCTAAGACAGTAAAAAATGAAAACTGAAACCATGAGTTGATAACCCAGCTTTTAATAGTTTAAGATTCTTTTAGTCCAAAACTATAGCAAAAGTATAACCTCTAGTTTTCACATTGAAAAATATTTAAAATACTTTACTTCTAGAATGAGTTGTTAATCTAATTACACTGTTAACATTTCTATATTCAGTAATATTACTAGAGCTAACAATGCTCATAGCGACGACATTGCTCTGCACTCCTCCAAATTTTGACTACAGCAGTAATTTCTGACACCTAAGCGCCGGTGCAAACTAACTCTTAATTTAATAAGCTTCGTTAGCAACGCCACCAAGAGCTCAAAAGAATTATTTTAAATTTCTGATTATGTATAACTCAATTTTACAAAGTTACGCAATCGTTTCGACTATTCTTGGTTTAAAATTTTGAAATATGTCACATTTTCAAGTCTCAACTAGGGTCAAGGTTACCCTGGCGAGCCCCCTTCTGTACCGGATATCTTTGTACCGTTTATTGTGGCCCTGTCCGAGCCGCAAATTACTACTGTTTTAATTTAGCTGAAAAAATTCAAAAATTTACATACTGCTGCAGATTCGACTGTTTTAAAAAGTCTGAACGGGTTGAAATGTTCAGAATTTGATTTAATTTTATACAAGAGTGTCTAAAATATTTGCAAAGTTAACTGAAGCGAGACCGCTTACAAGTAAATCACAAGAAACATTATTCTTATAGACAGCAATTTTCTTGGAAAAAAACCTGTTTTGTCAATTGCAACCAAAACTATATACAATACGTTGGGTTTGTTGCTACTTTTGGATTAAAATACATTTTATCAACTGCGAACTCTTAAACTTAATATTGGTCCTTGACAGGAACCAAACTGAACAGTCAAACAGAAGTATTTTCAGTTAAATTTTGCACAACACCAACCAAGAAAGTTATCCGGTCGAGATAAGTTCAATACAAACAACGACTGATTGCTTCTCAATCGATCAAAATTTGAGACTCGTAGACACGAAAAAATCATTTCAAACCGCAATATCCGTCGAAATATTTTCAAATTTCATTCATATTTCAAACGATGTTTACAAATAAAACCCCTCCTATATTTTGTGTTGAAATGTAATCAATTAATCAACAAAAATGGCAACAATTTTAACGTTTTGACACTTTTGCAACAACACAAAATTGCTAAATTTGACCTGTGTACACGGTCTAGTGCCAGCCAAAGACGTGAGAATGTTTCAAAAAGTCACACCAGTCACCTTTAGTTGTGGTCTAATGAACGACATTTGAGCGTCTCGTTGTTTGATTTTTGAGGTGCAAACAGGACGCTGGACGTCGAGATTTGTGACAGGTATAGTTTTATTGAAACGAATTGAAGTCAAATTTATAAACTTTTACTATTACGACGTGTCATTTTAATCTTGGACTTGAATCAAGTAGACGAAATGTCACTGCAAACAAGTAAAGGTATTTTCAACTGTATCCAGCACTTTTAGTTTTGGGATCGGAAACAAGCGAATTGTGATTTTTCTTGATGTGAAATTTAACTTTAAAGTAGGTTATTTTAAGTGCAAAAATGGCAAAAAAAGAAATGCTTATTGTTCACTGTGTGCTCTCTAAAACCTTAAACTAACATGATTAAAGTTTAAGCTAATCCTGCAGCATAAGGGTTGCGATATACTTTACTAAGCCGGACGCCGACGCGCGCCTCGTGCGGTAATTTTTAATAAAACGTGCGATGCTCGGCCCAATATTTTCATCGTGCTACGCGCCGGTGTCCAGCAGCGTACTGCGAGTATAAAGCAACCGTTAAACTAGCTTTTTAGAATAACTAAACAAACCGGTAGGTTTTTACGCTTAAATTCATTTAAAATCGTACATATTTTTAGCGTAAGCTAACCTTAATGTTTTATTAGATACACGTCATTTCCGGGCTGCACTTGTTACTTAAACCAAAAATAAGGTTAACTGAAACTAGTGTTGACCTTAAAAATATTATACTAAGTTAAGCCAATGATCCAAGTTTAGTTAGTCTGTCCGGCCATTTAAGTTTTACTTAAACTAACATTCAAGTTTAGTTAAGCTATAATTTAAGTTTAAGTTTTTGCACAAGTTAAAGTTACAATGCTTATATATTGCAAACTGGTGATAGTTGCGCTACAAACATTTAAAAACAGCGATCAAAGACTTGAAATCATTTTTACAACAACTTTTGCGTGAATAATTTTTCAAGTTTCCGAATTTTAACTCAAAGTTCAATTTAAAATTAAAAACTTTCCGAGTTGAAATGTTGTGACAAACACTTTCAAGCTATTTTCTAAGTATCAATTTATAGACGTTAGACAGTACAGACAGAGTATCATAATTGATTCAATATACCTCGTCATAATAAGTTAACAACGGTATTGTTAAGCAAACAAGGCATTGAAACTACCCGCAGTAAAAATTTAGCCATACAGCGAAATGGTAAGTTTTCAATAGAGTTATATTATTTACCATAGAAAATTAGTCTTAGTAAATAGTTATAGACTAGACAAAACTACTAAACATCAACATCGTGTGTGATCTGTTTACTATCTATGCTTGTAGCTAATGGATGCAGGCACACTTTATTCTCATCGGAGACGAAGTGGGAGCTACAAGCAGATATGGAAATATACTGATTGATCATCATGGATACCAAAATGTACAATAAGTAAACGGGGCACAGTGGACGGAATCAGTTAATTTCTAAAAACAATTATCGATACCTGTGATCTTTTACCGGCCTGTGGTGAACGTTACTTGGAGGGGCGTACCATTTTCTCGCGCGGCGGGCGGGGCGCGAGAGTACTACAGCGTACGCTCAAACGTTGGTCTAATTTTTATTAGGCTTAGGCCTAGGCTTAGATATAGGCTTAGCCTAACGTCGACGTTAAGGCTTTGAAATACGCGTATACCACTGGCACGCTTCGCAAAGCATCTTTGGCCCACTCAGTTGTATTTTTTATTTTACTATTGAGAATATTTCATTAAAATCATTTCAACGCCAAAATTTTAAATATTCTAGATCGACCCCTAATTGTTTACAATGAACGACCCACTGTGATTGGCAATGCTTCAAGACGCTCTCAAGCTTAACGTATCTTGTAGTACCAAACTTACGGTATATAAAGCCATTGTAGCGAAAAGTTAGCTCAGTGGTTCGAGCAGCGGACCGGTGACCCGTACGGTCGTGGGTTCGAGCCCCACCGCATTCGGAGCAAAATTTTCGAGAAGGGCTCTATATGATACTGCTTAACTTAGAATTGATGAAAATATATTAAATGCTTATTATGCATGCTGCATTTAGCTAAAATATACTCTCTCTAATAAAATCTCACAGAACTAGACATCCGAAAAAATACAACATAAATGTGAGAAACGGGGGGTAAAATATCTCGCCCCCTATTTCCGTTTCAGTTTTCAACAACCTTATTTAATGATTGCATCTAAATAGAAAAATAGCAACGTTTCTAAATAATATTTCAAAAGCTTCATAACGGATGCTGTACGTAAACAGCAAACTGCATTTTGCATTTCAGTATTGCGTGTGTCATGCACTCTGTGTTCTAGTTGAAATACGCAGCGGCGGATCCAGAAATTTGGAACGGGGTTTCCACAATATAAAATATTAAAATAGAAACTCGCGAGCGAAGCGACCGAGAAGTCAAAGCCTTTGTTTCTAGTCTCCGTTGGCTGGCAAGGCTTGGGTGCCCCCTTTATAACCGCAAGCGAAAATGAGGGAACTTTTTTGTCGAATTTGAGGCGATTACCGCAAGGATTATTGAGTTCAATGATTTCAATGCCTCTAAAACTATCGCGGTCAGCCATAAAGTTGATCGTAATTTTGTTGTAGCGAAATGGAGTTCGAAGGCTCAGCGAAACTCGGTTTCGTAAAATTAGAAAATTTTTCGCAAGAAAATATCATATCGAAAATATAAAAAATTAAGGAACACAACTTTAGGGTAAACACATATTATAGCGCACTTGAGAGACGGAGGTGAACCTAAAAAAAGATCAGAAGGGTCTTTTACCATTCGGTGTCTAAATGCAGCATTCACTATTGCAATAATTTAACGCTTACACAAGCGGGCTGGCAAAAGTCATGACACGCATGTTTTACTGTACGCTATATATGTGCCAATTTTCTGAAGAGAAAAAATTGTACGGTAGGAACCAAATCATTTTATCACAAAAACTACCCTGACTGGGAGGGCGTACGCCTCTTTTCCGCCCCCTCTGAATCCGGTAGTGGCTTACACGATACTTACTGCTTGTGTTGGGCCGACGCCACAAATTACCACATTCTCAAATTCAACTTTTGGAAATTTTTCACCGATCCTAAAACAAAGTGCAGATCTTAAAGACAATTTGAATGTTTTATCAAAAACTTGCAAAATATTGCACCTGTAGCTAACACAGAAATGTGTCAATTTTCAAAATTTGTTAGCTAATTATGGGTTTATAACCAAGATGCCCTTGAAAACCAACCGTTAATCTGGTTGAACAGCAATCGCTAGCTGTAATGTAGACACCGATCACAAGCTGTAATGCAGTAATAAAAACAACTCTTTGATAATGTCAGTAACAAAATTACTACCAAAATTTAATTGTAATGTTTACAACTTAATAATGGCAGCAATAAAATATTTCGTTGTTACTCTGGACGTAATATATGCCATAGGCACCCTTGGTTCTCAGCGTCTCAGATTTCGGATACCTCTTGGCAATCGTGTGAATAACGAGCGTAGCCGGCTAATTTAAAACCCGAATCTATAAACCAAATAATGTATATTTTAAACGCTTCTTGTTCACTTCGCTCACGACGTTTTTACTCGCAGTTATAGTTACAAAAATTTTATTGCCCAAATTTGTTGTTATTATTATGATTAGTGTATGGAACGGGGCCGTAACAGTAGTATAGCATATTTCTAAGCCTAAGCAAAAAATAGTCTAAAACGTAAATTTACTTTATTGTATTCTCGCCGAAAAACGGTCCGCCCCTGATCTTTACATGTGCCATTATTATTTATTATCATTATCATTATTATTATTATTAATATTATTAATATTATTATTATCTATCGATCCAAATACGTTAAACAGGATAACCATATCAACTAGTGTTATATCGTAATACAGCAGGTTACAAACCCGAAATTGACATTAACGTTTGCAAGCGAGGAAGCAATTGTCTCAATACAAAATAAAAGTGTAAAATCATCTTTCGCTTTAATGCCTGGCCGCAAAGGTCGTCCGCCGTCTCTTAGATGGCTCAACATAAAATAGAGCCGCTAGTCGAGCTAATATATCAATCGATTTGCTGTAGGTCTCATACCTCCCTCGATGTTTTTCTACAGTGAATCACAGCTGCCATGATCTTTTAATCTTCAAACATTCCAACAACTGACAGTTTAAATGTTGTGTTCAAATGTAAAATATTTCAAAAATCAGGTGGAAAATAGATTTGTATTTGTCAAATATGCTTGTACAAAATCCAAAATATAAAAAATATTTTCAACAAGAAAAATTACAGATTTCAAATTGCATTTTAATCCGTGGAGTGTCTGGCGCCTTTGCGAATCTGAATGGGTACCGGGTTCTACGCTTTGCACCCCCAACAAAGATTGCATCCCTCACTGGAGTGTGAACAAAACCAGAATTTTGTATTAATGTTTAGTACTTAAAGTGCGTTTGTATTCTTGCTTGTTTCGCCTGCGGTTTTTTACCATTTTACTGTGTGCGAAACCTGTCCAAATTTTTAGGACCTGCCTAGCGTCTAGCACCAGGGGATTTTACGGCAGGAATTTGGCTTCGCAAACGAATATGATTTCGACAGAAAACATTTGTCAGCGAAGCACTGTGAGCTAGAATGTTTTTGGACCCCTTTACCCTAGCAAGACATTGATTCCAAACCCTGTTAAATTGTCTATTTTTCTCTCACATTTTTTGACATAAATATCCTCTGTTTAACTATCCCTCTGGCACAGCTAGATGTCGCAGCACAACATATCTACGTCCAGTGCCGGAAAAGGCAGGGGGTTCCCCTCAAATTCCAGGGTGGAGGCTCCAAACTCGCGAGCGAGAAGCCAGACGCATTTTGAAATTTAAGCGATTTTTGTTTCAACCGGTTGGGGTTTGGGCCCCTTTAGGTGTGGGTCGACCCCAAATGGAGGTATTCTGGGTGGCTGCTTCTGCCCTGTCTACGTCAGTCGATTTTAAAATGTCAGTGTAAAACATACGCTTTTAAAGCGTATTTTCTTTAAAAAATGTTTTAAAAGACCTTTAATTTTTAATCGGTTTAAATTCCGTTTGGTTAACAAATTAAATGCCAAATCTTTAAAGAGTTGTAGTAAAATTTTGATATTTTCAAGCTAACGACACAAACGAGTTCGAAACACGTCTGGCTATTGTAGCCGGCCCGTGACTAATCCTAGGCTTAGGACTTATTCTCGCTCCGCAGTAGAAACTTTTCCTCTATCTAAATTTGCAGCGTTTCGCATTCTTGCTGACAGGATATATTACAAATTGCTACTGAATTAGCTAAAGTATTTATGTGAGAAATAATTAAGAACTTGGGCCTGTGTAACTTTTACGGCCGTAACAGTAGATTAAACGTATTCCTAAGCCTAAGTCTAAGCCTAAGCGTTTACAAAAGCGTATTCCTAAGCTTAAGCCTAAGCAAAAAGATGTAGTCTAGAATGTAAGCCTACTCTTTTACAGACCCGCCAGAAACCGGGACGGCCCTAAAAGTAACATAGGCCAGAACTTGCAATTGCAAAAAAACACATTCATTGTAGTCTACAGTTAGATTTAGTCAAAAATTTAACTGAAATTAAAATAATGCAAAATATTGCAGCATTATCGAGGAATTATTCAACGTATACACATATCATCGAATGCGTCTTGAGAATTTGTTTCTTTTTCAAAGTTGTGTGCAAGTTTTCAATGAAAAGTTGCATATAATGAAGGTGCATTCCTTATTGCTAAGAAAACTCTCGATCAGCTTACACTTGAAAATTTTTAAGGGTCGCGAAGATGTGACGATAACAATGTGCTATCTATTCAAGATAGTATAACTTACATATCGCGTTGAGTGTAAACACAAGTGCATGAATCCTGAATTGTTGGGGGCAGGAGCGTCCGCACAAGATTATATTTGTTGGGTACGGAAAATTTTAGAGGGGCCACACAATTGAAATTCAGGATTGTTTACTTTCGGACCGTGACAATTCGGAGTCCATGACCATCCAATGCTTCCCACGGGAACACAATTGGGGGGGCACTAATTTATAATAAAATCTGTTAAAATGTTAACCTTTCTTCCGCGAATAAAGTTTTTGAAAATTTTCGAGCAGCAAATTTAGCCGACTGGTGAGGTTTTAGAAAATAAAGCATTACATGTTTAACAATTTCTAGATATTTATTCTACGTATCTTGTGGACTATTTAAACATATTTGAATACGTAAAATGACTCATGGAGCGAGCCAATTTAACGCGCATTGTAGGGCGTGAAATTATCGGACTGGCTTCGCCCTTTGACCATTCGAATAATTTCCGAAACATTAGTCTGAGATTCGCTCAACTCAACTTTGTTGTTTGAAATTAGTGCCCGTGCTCGTATGCTTTATTGTGTATTGCACTTATCACCAGTTGACGATATGTCTTATGGTTTTCAAACCAAACATTTGCAAAGTTCAAAATTCGGCATATTTTTCGTATTTCAATTGTCATACTTTTGTGCCAATTTTGAGTTTCGCAATTGCAGTAGTTCATCAGTTTGAAGACCTAATAAACCTAAGCATAATCGTAAGCTCGATCCTAAGCCTATTACTATATCTGAACATAATGATGGGCGAAAATGGTCGAATCAATGAAATTTCGGAATACACATTGTCGTGTGACGAGTTGTCGAGCGACGAATTGTAGTGATACCAGTTTGGGTTTAGGCTTAGGCGTAACGATTGACCAAAACACAACCCTTATGCAATCTTGTGACGGTCATAACGATGTATAAGACAACCAATGCTTCAACTATTTCTAGAACAGCAATGGGTAGTGTCAAAATAAAAGTAATAGACACAAATTTTGCAAGTCTTGTCAACCGAACATCATATTATATGCTTGTTGAGTCCTTAGGGAACAAAGAATGTCTAGCCGTTTGATAGAAGCTATTCTCCTTTATGCATGGAAAGAAGATTATTTTGATATTTTAGTGAAATTGAGTTTCGCATACGCACACCGAAAATGTGGAATTCACATCTTGCAGACAGGCAACATTTAATGATTGCGCCAGAGTCTATTAATTAACGTCGCAAAACGACAACTGCGAAATGGTGGCCGTAGGGGCCGCGCCTTTCTGTTTAAATGGTTTCAAACTTGTGGCCGAATTTGACGGCGTTAAAACAATTTTATGCTAGGAAAATTCGTCTAACCCCCTCTATAATTGTTCTTCTGCATGCCATATAACAGTTCGTGGATTCGGGGCAATTGGCACGCTTGCCGTGATTATTATAATCTGTAGTGCCGCAGTTTTGCGAAATTCAGCCCAGGAAACGTTAACCAATTAAGGTTTGTCAATCTACAACTATATTCACAATTGCTTGTACCTATTAGGAAATGATGTAATAGGAAAACGCAGTGTGAACAGCGAGTATTTACTTGTGCGGTTTCGAAGCAAACATATATTGTGCCAGCGCAAAAATTGAACTCATTTAGAAGTATATCTTTGAAACTTTTCAGTCCAAAAGTTCTCCTTAATCTCACGTATATAGTCAAATAATGCGAAATTTTAGGCAATCAGAGAATTAGACAAAAGTCGTTGGCATCGTGCAAAATCAGTTAATCCACCTTAATTATTAAACCAACCTTCTAATTGACTATTTTCACAATTTTTTTAGTCCCGAGGAATTATTTGGAACTTTAGAAAATTGACTTTTTCAATAAATTTAAATTTGGGAGTGAAACGATTTTGGGATGTCACGAGTGGTGAGAAGTTTGTGATTTTAGAGTGGCAGAGCCAATTACAACGAGCAGCTCAATTATGCAGGAATTTACAATATCCAATCATTTCTGGGCAAAGCAAACTCCGTCTGGGGGGACAACCGAAGAGACCTGGAATTGGGTGTCAAATACAACTTATATATGAGCGCGCGGCTCTCAGTATTGATATTATTGTAAAGTGTTTACCGCCATACCAAATGCATAAATTATCAAAACAGAATTTTCACTGTGCTTTTTTGCTTTTCAGAATTGATCTCAAAACCAACGCCTAAATTTTAAAGACGGCTATGATCAAACAAAATTTAAAATTGTTTAATTTTAAATTGTTAAACTTTTTGCATGCCATAAGTTGATTTCAACTCATTGACACTACTTCAACGATGCAATAGTTTACGCTAAACGGAATAATGCCGCTTTGCTGAGGGTAAGAGTGAACAGTGACTGTCTCAAGTGGTTTAAGGATAAAACGGATGCGTTGATGGGCGGAGTTTTAAAGGAAACGTGAAATTTATGTCGGTTAAGATTTTAAACTTTAAACGTTGAAATTGATTTATAAGTTTAAAGGCTGCCGGCGCTCGCAAAAGTTATCATCAGTATGCTATATGTGAAATTGTCAATTTTCTGAGGGAGAAAACTGTAAGGTAGGGGGGGCTTAACCATTTTATTACCAAAAAATTTCTGACGGTGGGGCATACGCCCCTGCCCCCTCTGGATCCGCTAGTGTTTAAATGGTAGAACTATGATATTCAATTGCGATATTCTTTACGGTTCAACGGTGTAGTGTAAAGCAGTAAGATTTCTAATATATCTATTTGAAGTTTGGTATGCCATACTCGACTGTGTGCAGCGTTTGCTGCCACCGGCTGAGGATAGAATTTGTAACCTTCGAGCCAGTTAAGCGCAGTTGACTAAATTCTTGGTACTTTTCGCTTTCGACCCTTCCGATGGTTGTGTGAATGTATTTACCCACAGAGTAGTGAAGTGAGTAATTTCATTATTAAAGCTTATTTCTAACTGGCAATAACTGCTATATCTTAGTTGATCCAGAAATTTTTGACGGGGGCGTTCAATATATATTGCGAAAAAAACTCGCGAGATACGCGAACGAGAAGCCAAACGGAAATTAGTGGCAAAAAAGTCAAAATTTGTAAGTAGGATCCCTATGATTTTACGGTGAAAAATGTTATGGTGCAATGGGGCCGTTGCAGGTCAATTATTTGACGATGCAAACTTTCAGAACGAATACTTTTGGCGAGACATATTATAAATGAAACCAAGCTTAAACCAAGGTTTGAAACACAATTGTTCTGTCAAAACATCTCAAATGCTGCAATAAAAATTAAACAAAACGAACTATAATAAGACAGCAATATCAATTTTTCAAATATATCCTTTAAATCCTTAAAACATGCTAGTTAATCCCGTAAAATCAAAACGTGTAAGTCGTTTAGACAAGATGACATTTTGCCTATTATTTCCGAGCAGCGATTTTTAAGCCTCAAAAGATTAACTGACAAGTATTAGCGTTTTGAAGCGAGAACAATGAGTTAAAATCTGTTCAGTTTGAATAGATTATTAGCTGGGTTTCTAAAATCTATGATAAAGTACTTTACTAAAAGTTAGGACTAAATTATTAAAGTCGAAAATTTAACTGATTACTACAGTGACCCGAATAAAAGGAGGGCATTTTGAGTCAACAATCAATAGGAATCTGTACACTAATCAGAGACCGTACGCGGATACAGTCCCTAAACACTAATTAGAGTCCATAAACGTTAATTATTCCTAATTGTAGCGCATAAACGACTCCAGGACCAAATAAAGTTGCGGTCGAAACTTTAAAGGGTATTTAAGTTTTGAAAGTATATTCCTATCTAACCTTGCGTTATCGCTCAAGCTATTGACACAAGACAAATAAACGTTTAATTCAACGGATAGTTGCAATACCAGAAATATTAATAACAAAAGATGGCAGAGCGAGGGTTAAAAATAAATAACAGCCTGTAAAAACTATAATAGAAAAAGTTTAATTAATAGTCATGACGGGGGAAACTTTAAATTGCACAATTTCTTTTAGCATCCAGCTAACAGGCATCATTGCACCCTTTCAAATTCGACAATGTAAGTCGTTTTGTTTGAAAATAACCAAAATTCTGGAAAAAATTATACTCTTAAGTATCGATCAAGGACGCAGCCATTATTTGAATTTGCGAGGGTATAAAATCACATCAAAAAATTTCTCACCCCTAGGATAATCAAGGATGCGTTAAAGTCGGTTTAAAGTGCTTTATCTTGTCTCTCCAGATATTTTCGAGGGGATATAGCCCCTCTATCCTTCCCTTTGGGTACGCCCCTGACGTCGGTCTTACAAATGGCGAAACCGATGTTTGAAAATTTTAGTTTACAAAACCTTACGACCTTTCTGGTTTCACCCAGTGTTTTGCGGGACCGCAAGCAACATTTTACGCCAAGATTGATTTTATTGCACTTGCCTTGATGCAAAAGCTTGTTCGGCAGCCCGTTGCCCAAAACTTCACCGGTGAGCAACGAAGAAAAGAAAAAATTTTACGTACAAAATCGCTTGATGCATTTTTGGCATTTTACGTCCGCCCAGAAATTTCACTGATTTCAGCCCATCCCGTAACCAGGATCGACGACAAAGAAAATTTTGCTAACATAGAATTCTTTTAATATCAGCAAATTTTTCGGCTAACGGGGAACGACAACGCCGTTTTGTTTGGGAGCCCCCTTTGGCAGCTGCAACCTCGTTTATTTTAAGCCAATAGAATAGTAGCTAGGCGTTTAACGTAAAACTCAAAAGCGCTAATGCTACAGTGGTATTTCAAATTTGGGCAAACTTCCCGCATAAACGACGTTTTTGTTGATCTTTTGCCTCAAAATTTCGGGTTGGCTGTGAACAATCGGGGAGCCGCAATGTTTTCTCACAGGGGTGAGAGATGAAAAGAACGTTCAAGGAAAAATATTATTTATAAGACACAGCTGCTACTATGTAAACACATGTCGGCATCAACGAAAATGTTGCAATAATTTATCAATGACAGGCAAAGTAACCACTTGCAGTGGCAAAAGGTTAATAATTAAGTTGATTTTCAAATACATTGCTTTCTTGCAATAAACCAAGCTAAAATAAAACAAATTTGGCCAGTGTGACTTTGAGTGGCGGAACAATAATGTAAGCATATTCCTAAGCCTACAGCCTAAAAAAATTATTCAAAAGCTTAAGCTTACATATTGGCCACATATTTCATTGAAAACAGAGCGCAGTAACATTTCAAAGGCTATACTCGGCACCAAGAGAATATTGAAAAACTAGTATTCGGGTTGAAAAATTGTGAAATACAAAACCATAGAAAAGGAATTTTCACTTTAAATGATCGAGCCAATGTATAGTAGACGATCGGAGTAGTATAAGCATATTTCTAAACCTAAGCCTAATGTAAAAATAAGCGTATACCTAAGCTTAAGCCTAATCAAAACATATATTAGTCTAAAGCTTAAGCTTACTCTGTTGCAGTCCGGCAGGAAAGCGATTGTGTATACATGCGACAATTAATGGAACAAATGAAAATCGCGGACTTTGTGAGATAACCTAATTGAGTTAGTTTAATTGCTAAATTTTTATTATTTTAAAATCCCAAAAACTAACCGCTAGAAAACTTAATTTTTATCTATTTTTAAAATTCGAGCCCCTACGGGTTTTCAAGTCAGTAAACAAATTTAAAACTGTAATATTCCCGTTATCTGTTTACTGTTACTACTATTATTAATATTCGAAATGAAAATGTTATTAAAATTTGAAACAAACCAACCACCGCACCGATGTCGATAGAACACAAACCGTGACATTGTTAATCAATAGGCAATGGTCACGCACAACTGGTCAATAGGGCCGTTGCATGCGGGTCCAAGAATGACTTTAAGTCACGAAGATGAAACAAATTTTGGCCAAAATTGTGGACATTGCTAGCGATCGCTGCGGCTGTGCCTGACACAATATCCATAACAACAAAAGCTGCCGGATATGTATGCGTATTTATTTAGAAAATAACATAATTGTAAACAAATTTCTGCTACATTACATTACATGACTTATACAGGGAAGAACAATTATATATATATATACATATATATGTATATATGTATATATATATGGATATATATACATATATATAATATGCCTAAGTCTTAAATCTGGCATTTTCTCATTTAAAAAAATTTTCTGCGTTACTCAATTAAGTAGATTGCTCTAGTGTCACGGGTATTCAATTAACAGAACAGATGGTAAATGGGTCAAGAATCTGACGTATAGGATCAAAAACCCCAACCATTGCCACAATATTAATTACTCATGCTCAGAGTTGCGAGCAAACGAGGGAACTTTAAAACGAAAAACTTTTACATCAATAAATCCATTGCTATTTCAATAATTTAAAAATCTACTTGAATTTGATGCATATTATGAAATTGAACTTACATTTTGTAGCATGTTCAGGAAGTAGAAAAAACTTCAAGAACAAAACATCAACTAGATATATCTCAAGGTACAGAAGCTGAATCAAGAACGGTTGAAACCCCCGTATGGGAGGTGACAATATTATCGTACGAAAGAAACTTCAAAAGCAAGAAACCTAACACAATTTCATAGTATTGAAAATACAATGATTTAGGTTTGAGAGTTTGGAGAAACGTCCCACGTCACTCATTGTGTACGCCAGTCTAAAATAGTTACAATCACTACAGGGTGCAGTTATATAGAAATATTTCGATGTAACCACCGTTTTATCATCTTTGAGGTACGAATTTTTGTATACAAGAATACTTCGTGCATGATTTATCATTGACTTAAATAATAAATATTTTTTCATTGCCAAGATTATACATATTTACTCTTAACAACATGGGAGTACCAAAAACTGCTGTTTGGTCTTAGATTTTCCCAAACAAAATGGTGCATAAACAGTATTGAGCTTTTCAGATCATTTAAACATAACGGCGGACCGTTTTGCCGCACGACCACAGTAGAGTAAGCTTTACAGTTTAGACAAATTTTAGGCTTTACGCTTATGCTCAGGAATATGCTTATACTACTGTTACGGATCTGTTCTATACATTTGGGCCAGTTGTTCTTAAAACCCACAATATTTAGATTCTCAAATATGTGAAGTTTCAACGTCAATTTCGTGCTGCATGCATGAACCAGTACATAAGTGTGTTTGAAATTTAAAGGATTTGATACAGAGTTGACGTATCTTAAAGGCTGTCACTTGTGATAGACGGGTGTACAGTTTGTTTGGGTAATGCAACTCGTGGCTCAATTGGTTGTACGAATTGTGGACTTTGGTGTCACTACACGTGTGCTGGTTTCGACTGTATACGCACTGCCCGTGCCTCTGCTGCCGCATGGAAATGCATCGTCTGCCGTGATGAAGAAAAAGCGAACGAAGACCTGCCAAAGAAGAGCTACACCTTGTACTGGTCAGGCCCGTCCGATGGAAGCGGAAATCATGGGGTGGGGATCGCCCTAGAACAATCGTTGGCAAGTTGCGTCAACGCGTGCGACTTTATTAGCCCCCGAGTGATGCGAATCCGTGTCAAGTGCCGTCCCTATAACCTGTGCATTGTGTCCATCTACGCTCCTACAGAAGGCTCCACAGACGCCGTGAAAGATCAGTTCTACAGTGAAGTCGACACTGCACTAGCCGGCGTTGCCAAGTCTGACTTCCTGATCGTCGCCGGCGACTGGAATGCCCAACTCGGTCCGCGACACCCATGTGAAGGCAGCATGCTGGGCCCGTTCAGCCTGGGCACCAGAAGCAACAATGGAGATCGGCTAGTCTCGTTGATTGGTCAACAACGGCTGTTCGCCACGAATACGGGATTCAAGCACAAGCGCCGCCATCTTGCCACCTGGATGTCTAATGCCGGGAATGCCGAGAACCAAATCGACTTCATCCTGGTGCGTGACCGATGGAGAACCTCAGTGCTGGACAGCAGAACGTTCTGGGGCAACGAATGGAGCTCCGACCATGGTCTTGTCCGATGCCGTGTGAGGATTCGCTTCTCCGCGTCCAAATCCCGCCCGATGGAGAAGCGATACGATGTCGATCGTTTCAAGGTCGTGGAAACGCGAGAAGATTTCCGGCAGACCTATGTCCGTGTCGGAACCGCCCACGACGCTGATGCAAATGTGGAGCAGAGGTGCGCACTCATGGCCGCAAACCTGAACCAGGCCTGTTCCGAGACGCTCGGTGTCCGCCGCATCAACCGGTCTGGTTGGATCTCAAACGAAACGATATCACTGCTGGACCAGCGAAGAAGTCAGCCAAAGTGCAATAGACTACGAAATGCAGTCAGACGAGAAGTTGCTGGCGACCGTGAAGTCATGTGGACCCGATTCGTTGTCGATGCAGAGCAAGCAAACAGGGTCGGTGATTCGCGAAAGCTGTTCAAGATGGTCAAGTCCCTGAACAAGAAAGGCTGTGCCCCCCCGACGCTGAAAGACCGAAACGGAATTTTGATTGATGGGAAACAAGAGAAACTAGACAGATGGGCTGAGCACTTCAAGGAGTTGCTTAACCGACCAAGCCCAGCAAACCCACTGTCCGCCAAAGACCTTGGCACCCCGATCCCCGCCACCTGCATTCGCGTGGAGCCGCCTAGTCTGGAGAACGTCAAGAAGGCAATCAGATCGACCAGATCAGGAAGAGCAGGTGTAGAAGATGGCCTACCTCTCGAAGCCTACAAATACGGTGGTGAGCCAGTCGCCACTGACCTGGTGTCCCTTTTCGAAACTATATGGCGCAGCGAGTCGATCCCATCCGACTGGGAGATCGCCAAAGTAGTCCTGCTGTTCAAGAAGGGCGATAAGAGCATGTGTATGAACTACCGGGGAATCAGCCTCCTTGACATCGCGTCCAAGATTCTAGAAGCAGTCCTGATTGACCGCATCAAGCAATGGCGCGACCCGCTTACCCGTGAGAACCAAGCTGGGTTCCGGGCTGGAAGAAACTGTGCCGACCAGATCTTCACCCTGCGCCAAGTAATCGAAACCCGGAACGAATTCGGGCGAGCAACATTTATTGGCTTCGTCGATTTCGCAGCAGCCTTCGATAGCATCGATAGAGATAGCCTGTGGCTGATAATGGCGGCTTCTGGAGTCCCGCAGAAGATTATATCGATGTTCCGGGCCCTCTACCGATCGACGAAATGCCGTGTAGGGGTATACGGTACCGCGACCGACACCTTCGAGATCCACACCGGTGTGCGTCAGGGAGGCATCTCTTCACCCATTCTCTTCAACTGGTGCGTGGATTGGTTGCTCAAAGTGTCCTTCGATGACCACGATGACGGGGTCCTGATGGGTAGCGAAACCGATGACAGCTCCGTCCTGTCCGACCTGACGTTTGCGGACGACATAGCCGTGCTCGCTGAAAGCCCAGAGCAGCTCCAGAGAATGTTAGATCGGCTGGATGAGAACGCGAAACGCATCGGCCTCGTGATCAGTACGGCGAAGACGAAGATCCTGTGCTGTGGCACCGAAATAAGACCGAAAATAAGCATCGCCAGAGAAACCATTGAAGTGGTGGACGACTTCACCTACCTTGGCAGCTCCATATCCTCTTCCGGCGATGGGTCTACCGAAATCCGCACCAGAATAGCAAAGGCGTACAACGCCATGCTGGCGCTGAAAGCTGTGTGGGGAAACCGGAACCTGTCAAAACAGCTGAAACGCCGGATCTACATGGCCTGTGTTCGACCGGTGCTCCTCTATGCCTGTGAAACGTGGCCGATCAAGGCTAACCACGAGCGGCGACTGGATGCCTTCGACCACCGAATGCTGCGCTGGATACTGCACGTCTCCTACCGTGACCACGTTACAAACGTCGAAGTTCGCAGACAAATGGGCATCAAGGAAACCGTTTCGGAGTCGATCTTCAAGCGGCGGCTATATTGGTTCGGGCATGTCGCGCGTATGGAAACCGTTCGTCTACCGTTCAAATCTTTGTTCCACCCGATTCCGGCTGAAGAGGGATGGCGTCGGCCCTTCCGAGGAGTGCGCAGTACATGGCAACGCAAGCTGTTCAAGGATGTTAACTGTCGACCTGTCCATGATATCGTAAACCGAAATGCGGCTGTTTTCAAACGTGACTATCTGACTATTTTACGACAATTGGCTATGGACAGAAGTGGCTTTGTGTTATTGGTTGATAAAATCGCAAGCTGCAAATGACCCTATGGGTTATGCAAATGATAATGATGATGATATACCTACTGTCGCTCACATTCTGGAGCGAAAACAGAAGGACAACTAGAAGCGGTAACCCCTATAGGACTTTCTTTGAACAATGGTAACGCTTCTTCTACCTTACTATTGATGTACTTGAGTATCACTATAATCGCTCAGGCTTCAAGGTTGCATTGCTAGGAAATTTCTTTCGCCATACTTATATAGGCCAATGTTACTTTAGCGGACGTAACAGTAAATTAAGCGTATTCCTATGCCTAAGCCTAAGTCTAAGCGTTACAAAAATGAGTTTCTAAGCCTATGCGTAAGGCTAAGCCTATTAAACCTAAGCAAAAAATGTAATTTACAATCTAAACCTGCTCTTTTATATAGACCCATCAAAAACCTGGACGCCCCTTAAAGTGACATGTGCCCTTATATATATTGCGATGCTAACGAAATACCTTTCACCATGTATACTGCAAATCCCTCCATCGTAAATTTTTGGATCTACCACTGTTTCTTAGTAAATTTAGGAAACAAATTAAACATTGTGAAGTTGATGTGTTACAAGGCAACCTTCTCGGAATACTTGCATGGTTAAAATACGAAGTTTTGCAAACAATAATTAACTAAAGATCACAATTATACGATAAACTTCAAAATAGTAAGCTGTCGTAGAAAAAGAACGCCAGAAACCAAATGATTGAGCCAGCGATGCCGGGGAAACCCATTTTTGCCATATGTGTTTAAGTTTCAAACCTTAAAACGATAAAACTTCAATCAAAAATGAATTTTTTAATAAACAACATTCGTTTAAATATCTGACGTAAGCATAAAATTTGAACTTGATGGACACCAATAAGTTTTAGTTCTGTCCGCAATTAACAAAAACTCTGACATATAACGCTGTATCGGGATTGTCGACTAAATTTAGGAGAAGACAGGTCGAATCTGGAAGGATCAAGGCTCCTAGTGCCGCCATGTGTGCGCCCTTGCTCTAATCCATGTTAGAGTATTAAACGTAAATTGATAAAAATTCTACTCTCAATTTGAAGACAATGGACTGGTTCGTGCACCGTTTCAGAACAGCGCACCCCTCATCAAGGAAACGAAGGCAAACTAAAAGAAAACAACAATGAAACCGTTTTGACCAAAATCAAAATGATAAAATTTCACCAATTTTAAAACTGCGACTATCGTCGGCACCGCAAAAACAACAGTTTTTCAATTTAATTTAAACCAAAAATACCAGTGATATGTGCAAGCGCGTTATCTTATTTGAAAAGCACTTAATTATACAAACCAGAGTTATATCTCACGCTATGCCACTCGTTGCTGGGTTACTATCGCAACATATGCGATTTTTGCGCTGCCGTACCAACGGTATATACTCTTTGATGTGACCACAATAAAATTAACTTGACTCAAACTTAAAACCGTCAACGTGCAGCCAACAAACGGGGCCCCTGACAGATAGCATGCGCCCCAGTTCAGATTTCCTTTTTGAACAATTTTTTTGATGTTTAGTTATTAGGGTCAGTTTCAAAAGCGAACCAAGTCGGTTATTGTAGAAAAAGACCGAAACTCAAGCGTAGAAACGCTTTGTTAGCAAGTTTAAGACCGCTGAAACTAACTTTGGTTTGCATTGATTTTGCATTAGAATATTTGTTTGAATTTACTGATATATAGCGAATTTCTATAATACCGCATCATGCAAATAGTTCGAGTTGCAATAAACATACAATCTAAAGCACTATTCACACATGCAAGTTTTTGCAGCAAAAGTCGCACGTGCGACTTGCATATGCAACTTTGGTTACTTAGCAGTTTTGAAGTTCTTGAAGTTGCAAATTATTAAACTGGAATTCATGCTATTTAATTTAATTCGCACACGTGAATGCAGTTGCAAGTCGCTTGAATTTTTTTGCACCTGCAGTTTCATTGGTGAATCGGAATGTTCCTATGAAAAAACTTGCAGCAGCAAGTATTTCGCGCAAGTTGCAGCTACAAGTTTTCGCTGCAAAAACTTGCACGTGTGAATGCAGCTTAAAGCAAATTTTGTATAACCTGAACAGCTGCACTGAAAAAAGTTAACTTTCAATTTTTCATTTCCAACTTTTAACCAGACACTCTCGTTGCTGTTTCCGTATATTTTGCTCACTATTCGTTTCCGATATTTTTACTGTTCGTTTACTCGCCACAAAAATATTCAACGCTACGTTTAACTGCTTTAAACCCAACTCGATTGAGGCCAGCTCAAGCTTGACTGTGAATTAAAACAACCGCGGATAACCTCATCTCGTACTTGAGTAGCCTGTTCAAGTCTTGGTTGGCCAATTCGTTTAATCCCAGCTATAAATTAAAGCATAAACCCGATGTTTTTATAGCTTTGGTGGCCATTGTGTGGCAGGGTTATTTGTGTGGTCAATGGATACTATAAAGAGAATGGGGTTAAAATTAAACAGTGACTCATTGAATTTGGTCGGAATGGTAGATTTGGAAAAGGCGGTGCTCTAAAAGTTTAATTAGGGTTCGTATTTGAAATTAGCTCGGGCATCTAACACTGGTTGACGGTTTGAAATTCATCCCAGAGATCTAAGGAAGGATGTAAAATTTAGTATTCAAATTCAGGATAGGCTCGATGAGGCACGGTACTAAGTTAGTAGCTCGGTGACAATTTAAGCATGTTTGATTTGTTGGTTGAACAGCGCATCGTATACCACAGACCCATTTTATACTAAATATTTTTGAGCGACATGCATTTACACCGACTAAAGAAAAAAATACGCTGTAAGCATTTAACCGAAAATTTTACGTTAAAAATCTTGGCCAACGATTTGAACAAGACCGTAACAGGACTATTAGCATATTTCTTATCTAAGCCTAAGCCTAGGCCTATACCTAAGCCTGAACAAAAAATTAGTCTAAAGCTTAAAACTTACTCTATTGCAGTCCCACAGAAAAAAGTTTCGCCCCTGTTCTGGGCCCAAATCTCAATACGACGTAGGTGGTTGGAATGTACATACATCCGCTGATCTTTGTCTGATGGCTAGCGAACTAAAAATTGATTTGAATACGCGTCATGATCCAAGAACAAACGTTTCAATCGTACAATATTTCAGATGAGCAAATACCTAATTTTGCTCTGCATGTAGTAAATTTTAAATTTGCAAGAGTTAACGAAATTTCAACACAAAATTTCTAGTTCATTCTATCTCAACGCTTGCCACAGAGTAATCTACTGAATGCATACCGTTTCTGTTTTGAGCTATTTTGTTACTATCAATGTACCTTCAAACAAGCCTATCCTTACAGCAGGTGTAACAACGCTAGTGACTGCATACAAGGCGGTGCATATATACATTAAAATGCAAACTAATTAATAGCATATAAAATTCGAAATGGAATTAGTCTCTTGAGTGTAGTAGACTTTAAATGATTCAAGGTTTGAAGCTTATTGTAATGTTGAAATTAGCTAGACATCATTAAACTAGAATATGTTTCTAGCAAACTAATCCCTACTTGGGCGTATCTGTTTAGGTTTTTTGCACAGTTAATTGTTGCGAACTGTGGTGTCACACAAGTATATTATCCGTGCGCACTTTAATTCTGAAAAATATTGCCAAATATTAATTTTTCGTTTGCGACACAGAAAATTGTATTTATATGCCAGAGTAGGTGTTTCCGAAAGGAGTGTGATTATCAAATTTTTAGACACATTCGAGCCCGTATCCAAGGGGAGACAGGGGGTCTCAGGTTTTCTTGGAAGAATTTTGCCCCCCCCCTGTCCAGAAAAATTTCCCAAATTGTTTGTAAGTCAACGAAACCCCTTGTAAGCTCCTCCTGAAAAAATTTTAGCCCCGCTTAACAAGGTGAACTAGCTACGTGCCTGGACGCATTCGCTTTAAAACAATCAAAGTCAGAAGGACCAAAATTGACCTGGATGATATGACACGGAAATGCCCCGATGCCATCTTAAAATGGTTGAAATAAAGGTCAAGATTTTTAACTAACCATCAAAGCCAGATAAAACTTACAAAAAACTTAGGTTGGAGCTCAACAATTGTTCCTGTATGGTTGCTGCGTGAGAAACTCTAAATTGAGACCGTACCAGACATACAGTTAATTTCACCTTATGAACCAAATATAAAATAACCGTACTTATGCAGCAGCATTAAACGCCGGTTTCGTGAAGATAACGCCATAAGACCCAATTTTATGTATATAAATTCGAAAATAAAACAGAATTAAATTTGCACAATGGACGTTTCAACTACTAAACCTCAATTTAATTGGCAATAAATTTTAAAGCGAGTACACAACGCGTTTCACACTTAGGAACATTCAGTATTTTTAAATTCTGAAACGTTTTAATGGACCCATCGGCCAATGTTACTTTTAGGGCCGTAACAGTAGATTAAACGTATTCCTAAGCCTAAGCCTAAGCGTTACTAGAATGTGTTCCTAAAGCCTAAGCCTAAGCCTAAGCAAAGAAATGTAATCTAGAATATTAACCTACTCTTTTATAGAACCACCAGAAACCTGGACGCCCCTTAAAGTAACATGGGCCGACTGATCAATCCATGCCTTAATATAGGACTTTAAATGGGCTGTTCGATGTTAATTTATGGTTTATTTTGAGCACAATTAATATCGGAGATTAGAGAAGTGTGTAGTGTGGATGCGGGATGCTCCTCAAACGTCGAAATAGTAGTAAAACAGCCTGGCTTACGATGGAGCAGTTTGTATAATCTCAATGCTCCGGTTTGTTTTGTACACCCAGACGCAACACACAAAACAAATTGTCTGATATTCAAGTGGAATATCGGCTGAAATTTAAGACAATGATGTTGTAAAACAGTCTACTTTAGTCGTATATGTTTTGAATTCTACGCATTTCTTTTTGAAAATTAGCAAAAATATTTGTATGGAATTGTTCAAATTTTAAAAGCTTGAAAGTTTAGACAGTTTAATAACTGACTAAAAGACAATATTTCTGAAATATAAGACAAATATAAAGCTGAAATATAAAGCTAGTTTCGCTGTTTTCTAGACATTTAAAATATCGAAAAAACTATTTTCCATGGAAGCTGATTCCAAAATTTGAAGCTATGAGAAAAACCTGAGGTGAACCCGAGACAAACTTTAAATTTAATTGTTAATAAACACTCTAACCAACATTAATGGGGCAAAGGTTTCACATACATTAAAATCCGAAAAACAGGCATGTACAAGATAACTATTCCTTGAAGGAAAGCATTTGTGCCTTATAAATTGGCAGTAGTAAACTTTTCAGTATAAAACGTTTATGATTTCAATTTAACCATTTCAGATAAGAATTTCGGAGCTGTTTCAGACTTAAAGTCGCAAATTGCAAACATAGTAGTCTTGAAAATATAACAAAGTAAGAATCTTAAAATTCTATGACAATTTTGTGAGTTTATCTGGCAAAAATTTTACAATATTTTACCCTTTGTGGAACTATTTGACACACTGGTATACAGATTTCACAGTTTAAAAACTGCCCGCTGCACTAAAAATTACCAGAATTAGTGAATATATATAACTTATTGATTTTGAACGAATTCATATATATTTATATTATATACATACATACATACATACATACATATATATAAACATATATATATAATGTATAGGTATTTAGTTTATAGAATTCGCTACTTAAAAACAGATTGCAATATAAAGAAGTTTAATTAATTACCCGTAACTCAAAAATAATAAGTGTCCAAAAAATAGTAACCGGAAATAACTGCGACGCTTTGCAACAATTAAACGATAGAAATATAAATTACTTCACTAACAACGTAATAAATCAACAAATTTACACATTAGTTTCAATTTGTCATTGAAAAAAGTGAAAAACATATCGAATGAGTTGAACTCAACATAGGATATAATATATTTGTAAACGAACAAGCCTATTTTAGAGTTCATAGCTTTGCGATGATTATTTGAGTTGGGAACACGTAAGCGGACCCGGAGTTTGAGGCGAGACAGGAGGGTTCAGCCCCTCCCCTTGGAAAAATTTTGCCAACTTAGAAATTTTCAACCTTGCTTGCAAGGCATCGAAAACCCTTTTATGCCCCTCCTGAAGATTTTTAGCCACCTCCTCTAGCAATTTAAGCTGGCTACGGCCTTCAGATGAGGTCTGTGACGTTTTGAGATATAGATCCCAATTTCGATTTGGAGTCTTGTACCTATCTCCCCCTCAGTTTTAGGTTTTCACTTAGGTTCAGGTAAAGATTTACCTAAGCCTAAACCTAAACGTTTGAGAAAGTCCTTATCTAATTCTAACCCTGAGTTTAATAAGCCTAAGCCTTAATCAAAACGTAGGGAGGCGCGTACAAGAGCCAGTGTTTGTCTGAAAAGTTTAAAACAAATACAGGGAAACAGAAATACGGCTTGTAGGCTTACGCTTAAACTCTTTGAACATCTTAGATATTTTTCGTTTAAGATAACATTAATGAATACCAAGATATACTACATAATTTCTGAGCAACATTTGTTACTTAAACCGAAAATAAGTTTTTACTTAAACTCGTGTTAAACTTAAAAATGTGTTAGTTGTGTTAAACATAAAATTCTAGTTTATTTAGTCCGTCCAGCCATTTAAGTTTCACTTCAACTAATATATAATCAAGTTTAGTTAAGCTAAAATTTAAGATTAAATTTTTAGAGAGTAGGGTATACTGAAAATACTCGAGATTTTAGTACTGCAGAATATTGCTTATGTTCTTTCATATATTCGCCGCACATACATACAATGTTTAGCTCAAAAACTGGCCAACCACGGGCGTTCGGAAGAAAATTGTATTTCGCGGGGGTACCAAACAATTTTGGAGGCCCCTACAATTGCAGTTAAAGATTGTTCGCTGTTAGACCAAATCTATTTGGGTGGGCATCCGCTGAACGTGGGGGGAACGGTGCCCCAATGTCCCCCGTGGGGACGCCCTTGCGTAAAACTACGCAAGTTTATATTGATTGGTTAGAAACATCCTAGACCTATCACCAACTGGTGTTAACTACTACTTTGCTCCATTAAGAAGAACTAGTGCCGAGGCTAGCACAGCTCTTTGCCCATAGGGCGGTCTCAGCCCCTCTCACGGGGCCTCGTTCGGAGTGATTCAATATTAAGTGTTTTGGTCACACCCATAAAAAATGAGTCTAAATTTTGACAGTTGCAAAACCTTGAAACTCAAAAAATTTACTCTGTAGGAGTGCGTAAAATATGCTCCATAGATTAAGAGCTGGATTAGATTTCCCCTTTGAATAGGGCCTCAGTGAGCAACGCGGGGTCCTCTGTGAACTATAAGAAACCTTGGGGGTTCATATAGGGCCACAAATGAATCATTTGGGGGGGCTCATTGAATATGTTAGGGTCTTGGTAGATTGCACGGGGCGAAGCCTCGCGATGTGCAGCCTTGACCATAAGGGATAGCGCTATAGATTTGATGACATCCAGCGCTGTCAGTGTCCGTACGTCACCCGTACGGCCCCGTCCGTTACACCAACGGCGCCGTCCATCACCGTACGACACCATCCGTCACCATGCGGCACGGTTACTCAACTACCATACTGTGTGGTGACGAACAGTGCCATACTGCTGACGGACGGCGATGTACGGGTGACAGACGGCGCCGTACGATAAATACAGCGCAACCCTGACACTAATGGTATCTCAGATTATCACTGTGCCCGTGCTTTGTCGGAAAATCACACTGCATAGAACATGTCTATAATTTGAAAACCAAAATATGTGTGCCTTGCATTTAAATCACCTCTGTGTCAGACGCGACGTGATAGGATGTGAGAATCAAAAATATTTTAAATTTCACAAAAAATTGATTTTTATACTTTGCGACCTGCCACGTAAGGTGTCCGATTACACGTTTCCCAGGCTACCACCACGTAACCTTCTATGTGGCTAAAAGCTAACCTGAGTTGTTCTGGCAAAAAAAGCAGTCTATATAGTGCGGCATCTATGATCTTCTTTACTTCAAACTAAATGAAATAGTTCTAACCGATTCCAACTCTTCGAAACTTTCTAGAGTACTGGATTGAACATAGCCTTCGGTTTAGGCTTAGGCTTTGAATTAGGCTTCGGATTATAGATTATACTTGGTTGCTCACATCTGTTTGGTTTGAAGTAGTACATATCATTTTCTACTCTTGCTTATAAGCTAAATTTTTTCGGTTTCAATAGGGTTTTAAACGCGTCTTTGCAAAAAATCTTTGCTTAATAAATAGTCATAACATAAGAATTAGTCCAAAATTACTTTGTCGTACGGATGAAAGCGATCTATTATCTTATTAAGGTTTTGACTTATTTTGTAAAGGTTTTATTCCTGTGAACATCCGAAACGTTTAGCGACCCCTTTGTCAACGTGTGCCACTGGTTTCGGGCCGTACGGCGCTGGTTGCGGCGAATGTAAGGAACAGGGGTGCAACAGTACTTTATAAGAATATTCCTAAGCCTAAGCTTAAACATAAGCATAAGAATGAGCATATTCTTAAGCCTAAGGCTAAACCTAACCCAAACAAAAAATAGTTTAAAGCTTAAGCTCAATGGCGGATCCATGGGGAGGACAACCCCGGCCGTGGCCCTCCCCAACAGCATCTCGACAAAAATTATATAGCAATTTTGTGACAATAGTTCGTGGTTTGTGTATGGGTCAAAAGTAAGTTTATTACCTGTGAAATTTTGCCCCCCCCATTTTGAGATCCTGGATCCACCGCTGCTTAAGCTTACTCTGTTGTAGTCCCACAGAAAAACTCTTCGCCTCTGATCTTTACGTGGGCCCTGGTTGACAAAGGCATAGAACTTGGACCAATGTGTAAGCACACTTTCATTTGCAAGAAAACTATCCAGGCAAACAGATGTTTCAAGGTAAGAATTAGAAACCAGTTCGTTCAATGCAGTAGAGGCAATTGAACCAAACAACATGGCCACATTAACAAAGATTTATCGGTAGAATAATAATTTATTATTGACGAAAGCTGCGGCCAATGTACTGAACAGTGCCGAAACAGAAGTATAACCATATTCCTAAGCTTAAGCCTAACCGAAACCTGAGCCTAAACTGTGAGCTTATATCTAAGCGTAAGCCTAAACGCGTAAGCAAAAAATAGTCTAAAGCTTAAGCTTGCTCTGTTGCAGTCACACAGAAAAACATTCCGCCCTTGGCTCTGATGTTTACAATGGGTAAAGCTGCTATGAGAACTATAGCAGATTTTGGTCGACCAGTTTCTGTGACTTATTTTATGCCCAAATCAGGCAAAGTTAAAATCAATACCACACGTTTAGGAAGGAACTAAAATATTGGCTCATGAAAATGGTAAGTGTATTTCTTGCAGTTTTGGGCCCATGTATCGATCAGTGGCTTACCGGTTTTCTGCAGTATTCACTGAAATTTAAACTTTAGATGATATTTTTGTTAGGCTTAGACCTAGGCTTAGGTATAGGCTTATTATAACGCGTATGCTTGAGCGTATGTTTAGGATTATGCTTACACCCCCTCTCCCCCCCCCCTCTATACACTTCATAAAATAAAAAACACCCCTACCCCACATATAAAGGAACCTCTCCCACCACCACCCCCCCAAAACCCACCCCCCCCACACACACACCGGACAACCAACCTGTAGGATGAGGGCTTTAAACTAATTTTGGCGCACATTATAGCCATATACCCTATGTCTAAACCCAAGTTCTTTTAATATTCACGTGTTTCTTAAAATTGATTGCTTTAAGGCACTAATTTGTCCTCAGTCTGCTATGCTAAAACATTTACATCTGGTTGGTGTTTACCTTGGTTACGATACAATGCATGCAGCGGTTTTTTTAGCATTTTCGTAATATCTTCGTGGCTCGTCCGTATTTTTATGTTTGCAAAATGCTATAGCACACAAGTGTACAGTTTTTATTGTGTAGATCATATTTTTCTGTGCATTACCTTGCATATTTCTGACTGTTTTGAAACATAATGATCTGCATTTTAAACTGTTGGGGCGCGCACGGATATCCAAGCAGTTGAACTGTATGGGGATTGAATTTTAATACTAAACAAGACAGTCGAAATATTTACTTTTTAAAGTTAGCCATGAACGTTTTAGATTTAGACGTCCTCTACTGTGAATTTTAACGCATCCCTAACATTTCAAGAACGATCCAGGTTTAAAAATTAAATTGTGATTGTTTTTTCGCAGACATTTCTCAATTTTAACAAAGTAAAGTTCAAAACTTTACATAAAAACGTCCAGTTCTGAGAACTTTAAAGATTTAATTTTATTTTTAGAACTATATTAAAATTTCAGGAATTTAGTATAACCTTTTAAATATTGGGTATAAAAGCGATATGCGCGAGCAATCTGGGGCCAGTTTTCGTATTGAAGTGTTGTTTTGCGACGAATAATTTCTTAGTTTTCAGCTCCCTTAAGGGACCCTAACCGTGTATTGTGTGTTTACTGGCACCCTTGAAGTTTGCGTTTAATTAAGCTGTTATTGCAAGTGTGTTTGTTTTTCTGTGAGCGACGCTTGTACATTCCCATGCGGGACTCTAACCAGAGTTATTATTTGGAGAAACTGTTACGAATTCAAAAGTGGTTCTGCTAAAATTGATTTGTTGTGTGATTTCTAGGATGTTGTACAATGATTGTAAGCTATGAAGTTTTGGTCATGGAGATAGTGCTATATTTACGCCTGTAAACTGCTACGTATGACGAGTTCTAGTTGTGTTTTGCTGCTCTGGGCGTTTAAAAGCTTAGGTTGTTTCTTTTGCAAATTTTCTTAATTTGTTAAAGGTCGCATAAGTTGTATGAGCGTGCAGGCCGAGTTATTGGAAGATCCCGATCGGGACTCTTACCATTTATATAATGTGACATCGGAACCTACTGAAGAATTATTTTGTCTAAATCTGTGATGTTCAGTTTCAGGTAAACGCTTTAGCGGGTAAAGCTACAACCTTGCAACAAGTGGAGGTCCCACCGAGACTACTCGTTTTCTAGCCGAGTCCTGATTTTGGGTCGCTGAGTTTTTAATCTAGGTGTAATCTATATCTTTAACATGTCTTCATGTTTCTAAAAGTATGTATAATTTGAGAAGTCGGTATTAATCCTTTATTTACCATACTTGGTGAATAGTGTTGAGTGTGCGCTGATGGTGTTGATGGATGCCAGGGTTCCAACCGGAACTAGATTTTGTCGGAAGCGCAATCAAATTTTAGTAATTCTATTAAAATGTTAAGGGTGTATGACTTTCAACTTTTGTTGCAGTATGCCTGTTTCCGTTACTATTCACAGTTTTAGTAAAGGTTGTTTGTATTGCTGACAGAATACACGTAACAACTCGGAATATTTACTTAAAAAACAGCAGAATAATTGCAAATGAACGAAACAAAACGAAACAAGCAAAATCTAGGTTCGATCATCCTCAAAACTCATATCCGAAAACTCAGAATTCCGGCATCGGAACAACAGTCAGCCGGAATCGGAATCGGAAGTCAAAATTTGCCGGATTTTTGGCCGGAATCGGAATTCCCATGGAACCTTGCTGGATGTTATATTTTGCGTGCTGTGTGTATGATGCCGTAATTTCACAGCGAGTGGTGTTTATATTTACCTGCACTGCAGTAAAGTTGCTTTTCTCTAAGGTATATAAGCAATCTGTTATGCAGATTTGTCATAAGTTTATTTGTTTTCAAGAGTATATAATTTTAATAAATTTGATGAACCGACAATTTTTTGCGCGGCACTAACGATAATTACACTGAGTTAACTGTTGTCAAAAAGCACCAGTTCAGTAAGTTATTCTATACGGTTTAATTGTAATGTTGTATAACTGTTCAGTTGTAGTCGTGCCCTTTTGGGACTCTAACCCTGTTACAAAAGGTTTCATTCCCTTATTTTATTCATAGTTATTTCCTGAAATTTTGGAATATTGTAAAGGTATCAGATTTGAAATTGTTTGAATTGCAGTGCGTTTACTAAACACATATATGTTGAAACTCAAAGCTATCTAGCTAATTATACGTGGGGTTAATTTTACTCGCGGTGCTCGTATATAAGTCCAGGAGGATGTAGGATGAGGGCTTTAAACTAATTTTGGCGCACATTATAGCCATATACCCTATGTCTAAACCCAAGTTCTTTTAATATTCACGTGTTTCTTAAAATTGATTGCTTTAAGGCACTAATTTGTCCTCAGTCTGCTATGCTAAAACATTTACATCTGGTTGGTGTTTACCTTGGTTACGATACAATGCATGCAGCGGTTTTTTTAGCATTTTCGTAATATCTTCGTGGCTCGTCCGTATTTTTATGTTTGCAAAATGCTATAGCACACAAGTGTACAGTTTTTATTGTGTAGATCATATTTTTCTGTGCATTACCTTGCATATTTCTGACTGTTTTGAAACATAATGATCTGCATTTTAAACTGTTGGGGCGCGCACGGATATCCAAGCAGTTGAACTGTATGGGGATTGAATTTTAATACTAAACAAGACAGTCGAAATATTTACTTTTTAAAGTTAGCCATGAACGTTTTAGATTTAGACGTCCTCTACTGTGAATTTTAACGCATCCCTAACATTTCAAGAACGATCCAGGTTTAAAAATTAAATTGTGATTGTTTTTTCGCAGACATTTCTCAATTTTAACAAAGTAAAGTTCAAAACTTTACATAAAAACGTCCAGTTCTGAGAACTTTAAAGATTTAATTTTATTTTTAGAACTATATTAAAATTTCAGGAATTTAGTATAACCTTTTAAATATTGGGTATAAAAGCGATATGCGCGAGCAATCTGGGGCCAGTTTTCGTATTGAAGTGTTGTTTTGCGACGAATAATTTCTTAGTTTTCAGCTCCCTTAAGGGACCCTAACCGTGTATTGTGTGTTTACTGGCACCCTTGAAGTTTGCGTTTAATTAAGCTGTTATTGCAAGTGTGTTTGTTTTTCTGTGAGCGACAATTGTACATTCCCATGCGGGACTCTAACCAGAGTTATTATTTGGAGAAACTGTTACGAATTCAAAAGTGGTTCTGCTAAAATTGATTTGTTGTGTGATTTCTAGGATGTTGTACAATGATTGTAAGCTATGAAGTTTTGGTCATGGAGATAGTGCTATATTTACGCCTGTAAACTGCTACGTATGACGAGTTCTAGTTGTGTTTTGCTGCTCTGGGCGTTTAAAAGCTTAGGTTGTTTCTGTTTGCAAATTTTCTTAATTTGTTAAAGGTCGCATAAGTTGTATGAGCGTGCAGGCCGAGTTATTGGAAGATCCCGATCGGGACTCTTACCATTTATATAATGTGACATCGGAACCTACTGAAGAATTATTTTGTCTAAATCTGTGATGTTCAGTTTCAGGTAAACGCTTTAGCGGGTAAAGCTACAACCTTGCAACAAGTGGAGGTCCCACCGAGACTACTCGTTTTCTAGCCGAGTCCTGATTTTGGGTCGCTGAGTTTTTAATCTAGGTGTAATCTATATCTTTGACATGTCTTCATGTTTCTAAAAGTATGTATAATTTGAGAAGTCGGTATTAATCCTTTATTTACCATACTTGGTGAATAGTGTTGAGTGTGCGCTGATGGTGTTGATGGATGCCAGGGTTCCAACCGGAACTAGATTTTGTCGGAAGCGCAATCAAATTTTAGTAATTCTATTAAAATGTTAAGGGTGTATGACTTTCAACTTTTGTTGCAGTATGCCTGTTTCCGTTACTATTCACAGTTTTAGTAAAGGTTGTTTGTATTGCTGACAGAATACACGTAACAACTCGGAATATTTACTTAAAAAACAGCAGAATAATTGCAAATGAACGAAACAAAACGAAACAAGCAAAATCTAGGTTCGATCATCCTCAAAACTCATATCCGAAAACTCAGAATTCCGGCATCGGAACAACAGTCAGCCGGAATCGGAATCGGAAGTCAAAATTTGCCGGATTTTTGGCCGGAATCGGAATTCCCATGGAACCTTGCTGGATGTTATATTTTGCGTGCTGTGTGTATGATGCCGTAATTTCACAGCGAGTGGTGTTTATATTTACCTGCACTGCAGTAAAGTTGCTTTTCTCTAAGGTATATAAGCAATCTGTTATGCAGATTTGTCATAAGTTTATTTGTTTTCAAGAGTATATAATTTTAATAAATTTGATGAACCGACAATTTTTTGCGCGGCACTAACGATAATTACACTGAGTTAACTGTTGTCAAAAAGCACCAGTTCAGTAAGTTATTCTATACAGTTTAATTGTAATGTTGTATAACTGTTCAGTTGTAGTCGTGCCCTTTTGGGACTCTAACCCTGTTACAAAAGGTTTCATTCCCTTATTTTATTCATAGTTATTTCCTGAAATTTTGGAATATTGTAAAGGTATCAGATTTGAAATTGTTTGAATTGCAGTGCGTTTACTAAACACATATATGTTGAAACTCAAAGCTATCTAGCTAATTATACGTGGGGTTAATTTTACTCGCGGTGCTCGTATATAAGTCCAGGAGGATGTAGGATGAGGGCTTTAAACTAATTTTGGCGCACATTATAGCCATATACCCTATGTCTAAACCCAAGTTCTTTTAATATTCACGTGTTTCTTAAAATTGATTGCTTTAAGGGACTAATTTGTCCTCAGTCTGCTATGCTAAAACATTTACATCTGGTTGGTGTTTACCTTGGTTACGATACAATGCATGCAGCGGTTTTTTTAGCATTTTCGTAATATCTTCGTGGCTCGTCCGTATTTTTATGTTTGCAAAATGCTATAGCACACAAGTGTACAGTTTTTATTGTGTAGATCATATTTTTCAGTGCATTACCTTGCATATTTCTGACTGTTTTGAAACATAATGACCTGCATTTTAAACTGTTGGGGCGCGCACGGATATCCAAGCAGTTGAACTGTATGGGGATTGAATTTTAATACTAAACAAGACAGTCGAAATATTTACTTTTTAAAGTTAGCCATGAACGTTTTAGATTTAGACGTCCTCTACTGTGAATTTTAACGCATCCCTAACATTTCAAGAACGATCCAGGTTTAAAAATTAAATTGTGATTGTTTTTTCGCAGACATTTCTCAATTTTAACAAAGTAAAGTTCAAAACTTTACATAAAAACGTCCAGTTCTGAGAACTTTAAAGATTTAATTTTATTTTTAGAACTATATTAAAATTTCAGGAATTTAGTATAACCTTTTAAATATTGGGTATAAAAGCGATATGCGCGAGCAATCTGGGGCCAGTTTTCGTATTGAAGTGTTGTTTTGCGACGAATAATTTCTTAGTTTTCAGCTCCCTTAAGGGACCCTAACCGTGTATTGTGTGTTTACTGGCACCCTTGAAGTTTGCGTTTAATTAAGCTGTTATTGCAAGTGTGTTTGTTTTTCTGTGAGCGACGCTTGTACATTCCCATGCGGGACTCTAACCAGAGTTATTATTTGGAGAAACTGTTACGAATTCAAAAGTGGTTCTGCTAAAATTGATTTGTTGTGTGATTTCTAGGATGTTGTACAATGATTGTAAGCTATGAAGTTTTGGTCATGGAGATAGTGCTATATTTACGCCTGTAAACTGCTACGTATGACGAGTTCTAGTTGTGTTTTGCTGCTCTGGGCGTTTAAAAGCTTAGGTTGTTTCTGTTTGCAAATTTTCTTAATTTGTTAAAGGTCGCATAAGTTGTATGAGCGTGCAGGCCGAGTTATTGGAACATCCCGATCGGGACTCTTACCATTTATATAATGTGACATCGGAACCTACTGAAGAATTATTTTGTCTAAATCTGTGATGTTCAGTTTCAGGTAAACGCTTTAGCGGGTAAAGCTACAACCTTGCAACAACACAGAGTCCCTCTGAACGGCGTAATGCATAACAGAAGGTCTGTGCGAAGGAACTCCTATTGCCAGACACTGACTCCAAACTGTGTCCACCTTGTCCCTACTCCATCCGAAGGCACCACCGCAATAACAGACTGACTATGTATGCCCTCTGCAAATTCCAAATATCGCAAAAACAGTATTGTTTTGTACCGCGCTTGCTAACAAGTGGGTGGACATTTTTTTACAGTAGCGTAGACAGTAACGTGGATGACCTACAAACACGAGAGAATTTCATTTAATAAGGTACTTAGATGTCACCACCCTCAAATTGTATTAAACATATCAAAAGTTCTCATCAGAATTTTGCGATCTCATGCCGTTTTAAACTTAAAATGAACAAAAATTAAAATAATTAAAACAACTTATCTCTCAGAAACCGAACCATCGGAGACCGGGGTAGCCATCAGTTCTGGTTCTCGTGCACACCTCAACCCAACTAAGAATAAAAAATGATTTTAGAATCAAGCAAACAGGTACATACCGGCCGTGTTACGTGATAAATTGCTTTAAACATGCAAAACACGCACTGAAAACGTATAACTTTTAGTCATGTTGTTTTCGCTACAGTACTAAACATTCAAATGTTCCGGTATGGCTTTTGTTATCACTGCTAGTACCACCATACCTTAACTGTCATATGGGTTCCTTGCTAAGGGTGGCTAAAAAATTTTCAGCAGGGGCATTCTAGGGTTTTAAATGCGTTACAAGCAAGGTTGAAAACTTTCTAGGGGGCCAATACTTTTCCAGAGGTGGGGCTGAGCCCCCCCTGGCTCCTGGTTGGCTAAGGTCCGGAGGCGAACCATTTTTTCGCCGGTCTATTATAGAGTAAGCTTAAGTTTTAGATTATTTTTTGCTTTGGCTTAGACTTAGGTTTACGCTTAGTTATAGGGTTATTCTTACTCTACGCTTAGGTTAAAGGCTTAAGCTTAGGAATACACTTTTACCACTGTTTCGTCCGTCAAAGTAAACATTGGTCATTTAAAAATTATTATGACAAAACGTAGCGAGTGAAGAAATTATATCTTGGACTGTGAGTAACATTTAACAAGCTATATTCCTAAGCCTAAGCTTAAGCCTAAGCAAAAAATTGAGTCTAGAATCTCAGCTTACTCTTTTACAGACCCACCAGAAACTTGAACGGCACTAAAAGTAACCTGGACAGAAATTTCAACGGGAATATATTCCCTATCTACCTTGTATAGGCCCGTTTCTAGAAGAATCGAGTGTGATACATTAAAAAGAAGTAATAAAGTTTAATTTCAATCAAATTAGGTAATTACATAGCAACAAACCAATTCGATACGATGCACCGCGTGAAAGATTTAGAATTATTACAAAACGAAAAATTTAATTCCTAACACAAAAATTTGAACGAATGATTACACATATAAAACTAACACCTGCCTACACATAATTCAAACATCTAATTGATTCTGAATTGAACAAGTCAAATCAGTAATCACATAGCTAACAGCAAAGCTTTCTTCACCTGGCGTTGAAATCTTTCACACACTGACTTTGGTATCGTTAAACCGAAATATTAAATTTTGAGCGCATTATTACCCTGAACTTTTCGTACCTACGGAACACCCCCCCCCCCCCAGCTTTCAAACAGGCCCACACTGTGATTATTTTAGAGTTAGATCAAGCCTAAAATCTATGCAGACGACAATCGACTATTCAAAATAAAAGGAAAACGAAAACGCGAACGGGTCAAACTTTTATGCAGGGTCAATCTTTAAATTGAACAGCGGGCATGGTTTATATAACCAAACCGCGCTAATAGTTTCATTGTTCCACCGTCCTACGATGCTCAGATATAAAATAATTGTTAGCTTCAAAGTTTAATAGTGCTTCGGGTGGCTGTAATATTTGGTTTCATTTAAAGATTAGTGGTGCAACGTTTTACTGCGGAACTGCAATAGATTAAACTTACGTTTTAGACTTATTTTTTGCTTATATAGGCTTACGCATAGGTATAGGATCATTCTTACGCTTAGGCTTAGGTCTGTTCGGCTTAGGCTCAGGTTTAGGAATATGCTTAAGCTACTGTTTCGGTCATGTTTTATACATTGGCCAATATTTGTAACAGTAAACTTGTTATTGACAAAATACTTAATATTGACGTGTATTTACTTACCGAAACATAGTTTTTTTGTATTATCAACGATAATAAAAAGATGTGATTTTAGGAAAACGGGAAGCTGACATTCAAACTTTAAAAATCTGCACAAAACCGGTGAGTGTTGTAGAAATGCTGCTAAAACATTCATTTTATTAATGTTGACAATCGAAAGTCTTGTCTGTAAGTGCAAATTTTTGCTGCGAGAACTCGCAATAAATCGTTCTATGAAATGAGCAAATTTCGTATTACAATTTGGTGCAAAGTGAAACACTGTAGCTTAACTTGCTTGTTGTGCATTTCGTAAGATGACAGCTTGCAACTATCATCCACTTTAAACCAGAAACAAATATTAATATTTTAGCGATCCAAAACTTATATGCTGGCTTCTTAGCGCTACAATATCGGTAAATGGGTACAAACTGGTACCTTAGGCAAGTAGCATCGTTTTAGCTGGTATAAGTGCTTAAAAGTCTTGTTCCATTATCTTAATGAGAACATTTTGGCCAATTTTTGACACGGTTGAGCAAACTTATATACAGAACATTGTAAGATTTGGTTTAAAGATGGTTAAGGGTCCGTGCTGTTTTTTAGAAATTGGCAAAAAAACATTTTTGGATTGAAAATTGGTTGTGAATTATTTGTTTCATCATTTGAAATTTTCAGAAATCACGAAAAGTAAAGTTTAAGCTTTGATAGAAATCATAGCCATATTGTAGTTATATGAATTATGGATATTTTGAAACAAGCTGAAGATCCCATTATGAAGCCTGCTATAAAAGGCGTGTACTGTAGTTACCCGAATAAGAGGGCGACTGATATATATTTGGCGTCAACAAATGACACCATCTGTTGTTTGGTTACGGACTGTTAATAATTTGTAATTAACCACAGTTATTTAGACTCAACCAACATCTTTTTTATTGCCATGTCCTTTAACCTTTCATCTAGATTTAATAATCTTTCTTCGATTTGACAGTCTGCAACATATTTGAACAGTCTAGGCCAATTTTCTGCTTTGTCTCTATTATGAACTCTGACGAAAACTTGTGTCCTTTTTCGGGACTGCACAAATTGAGTCAAATTCGACTCCGCCAGAGTCAAATTCGACTCTAACTTGACTCAGTTTGTGTAGACCAGAGAACCCTATTCGGAGAGTCAATTTGACTCAACATTTTTTGCAGTGTAGAGATACAACTCTTATTGATTAGGACTCAGCATGTGTACCTTCTCGCTATTTACCCCCAATTATTCAGGTCACTACAATACCAAGCATTAAATCCGACCCTGGGAAAACTGTACGTGTATTTGTTTTCACAAATCTCAGAACTCGTTTGCGTATAAAACTGAGTTTTCTTAAGAATGTTGTTTATCGGTCACATATACAAAATGAAAGCGACTTTTAAATAATTTATTCACATCCCAAAAGCAACACCTTTGCCGTTTGTTTTAGAACGATTTGAAACTCACAACTTTACTGGTTCGAAAGCTAAGAAAGCATTGAAAAATATTAAATATTAATTTTGAATATTACTATTTTGGTCCATGTAAAGATCAGAGGCGAAACGTTTTTCTGCGGGGCTGCCAATAAATAAGCTGAAGGTTTAGATTTCTTTTTTGCTAAAGCTTATGCGTAGGCGTAAGCTTAAGCGTACATATAAGCCCATTTTTGCGCTTAGGGTTAGGCTTAGTAATATGCTTATACTGCTGTTACGACCATGTTCTATACATTGGTCACAATGTTTGTCCTATATTTGACAAGCACTAAATTTTTATTTAAAAATTTGGACGGTTTCGCCAAACCTTTTGCCTGTTAAACATAAGACTGCGGTTTACTTTTGTAAATCTTCAAGAAATTGATGTTAAAAATCACGTATCAGCTTTGAAATCTTATCAATAGTACAACTTGAAAAATTTTAACATTCGGATATTATAATAAACTGTTAGTTTTAGATACGCAACGAATATATCAACCTAGGCAAATTACATTCAACATTTTACAAGTAGAGCATTAAACTAGTAAGCAGCTCTAAGCTATACAACTTTTGGAATAAGCAAAATGTAAATCCTAAACCTGTAAATCGGCTCATTAGGCGAAATGATTTTGCTTATTTTAACCGTTTGTGAAATTGTCATATTAAATATTTACTCAGTTTGGGCCAATTCAATCATTGATGAAAGATCAGGTTGTGGAAGTAAAAAACTTATAAATTAATTCACTTTCATTTTAAATCCGCGCACATCAACATGTGATCTGCAGATTAATACATTAAAGTTCGTTATATTGTCATGGAGGTGTCGTTGATCGTATAACTGCAACAATGACTTTGGTCATTTTTATTAGCGTACCTAAGTTAAGTAATTACAAGTCACTGACGAAATTTGATATATTACAGATTAACAACTATTTCAGATTCATGATGGCTCTTTAATTTAAAGCAAAACTATGACTTCCATGTTTAATGGCTGATATTTGGCCTGTTAGTTGTTTCTGCTCAGAAAGTTAGCAAGTAAGATTTCCGAAACCGAGACAATATTTTCCAAATTTGTACCAGTCGCACTTATAAAGCATAATTGTCCAATATCTAAGCTCCCAATGATCCACGACAAGTCGTAATCTTGAACTATGTAAAATAAATATGTGTGATTAAAAACATATAAGCACTGTATACATTCATTTCTACATAAAATGAACCTATTAAAGTAGTTGAATGCAAAATTTGCTTATATAAGCTACCTTTACAATAACTATAAGCGAGGGTACGCAACACATGTGCTAGTTTTCTCACAATAACCTCTAAGAGTAACTGTCATCAACGATTTATGCACGGTATGCCGAACAAAGATAAACGATGCATGAATTTTATGTGCTATTTAAATCAGAGCAGTACCATGAGGGGTGAAATGGGGCTGGTTTCAAAAATTAGCTTCAATCAAGTAGCGGTTTATTAAATAGTCGTTAATGATTTCTCACAGAACCAATATTTCAGTGGTCTTTCCCGGTTTCTGGTACATACCAATCAAGATTTTTCGGTGCGCAACCGGGTGGAATTTGATGTTGGCTGTGTTTTACTTATTGTGCAATAAATGCGGTAGGTAGTCTTTTGAATAATCCAAATACGTTATTGTAAATAACATGGGTATACCGGAGTTCAAAAATAATAAAACAAGCGGTGGATTACGACTCCGACTCCGGCAGGAAATTGGCCTCCGGCTCCAATAGATATTTCTGCCAGAAATTCCGGTAATTTCGGTAGTGACATTTTGCAGAATTTTGCAAAGTTTATTTGGTTCCTGCGTTTGGTTTTAACTATTGGTACAATTATGAGAAAAAATGCTGAGATTTCGAAAAAATAAGCGTAAAACCAAAACATTTAACAACACCTTTACACAAATTTGCTAAAATTATCGAATAAAGATTATTTTAACTACCTAATTTAGACACACCTTCGGTTTTACCTCCAGCTCCGTCAAATGTTATCGACGGCCGGATGTGGTATTTTTCACCTCCGGTTGCACTCTGTAACTGCAAAAGTCGACGAAACATATATGGACCTAAAAATAACATTAGCTCTTCTTACCGCACATATATTTCCATAACCAGACCAACCAAAGTTTGTATCCATTGTGTGCTAATTTTAATGAAATTTCTAAAACTGCAAACCGATTATTATAGACTGAGGCAGTCTGATCACTTTTGGCAGCTGAGATATTCATGGTATGGAATTTGAGACGAATGTCAACGATCCACGTGTATCACACGACACACCGTATTCATTGTATTAAATTTGACCATTGTCGGATCCTCAAACTTTGGACGGAGCGTCATACCTTATTGTAGAAAGCTAGCGAGTGGAGCAATCAAGAAGTCAAACGCAATTTTAGTACTAAATCAATCCGTAATTAATTCTGGTTTGATGTCTGCTGTGAGGAGGCTGTGGCCTGGGTGGACCCACTGGATCTATAGGCAAATGACACTGCCAGTTAGCCAGTTATGTCTCATGAATGTGAGACCAGATATTAGCTAATGTTAAATGTGACATACTGACACTAATCGCCGGAAAAATTGAAGTTTGTGTTGAATATTGGATTCGTTCAAGTCAATTTCAAGTTAAATTCAAAAATTCATTAATCATTTATTATTGCTTGAACGCTTATTGGCGTTTCAGAGACACTTTAACGCCAATTTATTGGTGCGTGAGCTGTTACAGCTAATATTTGATTCGTCAATAGTGACGTTTAGACGAATGTTAGTGAGATCATGAGTTAGTCATCACGTTAAGCACACAATTTTACTGTTACGCCTGAGTAGGTTTACGATTTTGATAGCTTGTCTAGATGGCATAGGTATAGTGTCCAGCGGTGTAGCCAGGATTAAATTTTTGAGTGGTATAATGGCTATGCAACTCCTACGCCAAAGCCTAAGCTTTAGCCTGAGCCTATTAAGCGTAAGGATGAGCTTAGAGCTATGCCTAATTCTAAAAAATAGTCTAAAGCTTAATGTTACTCTATTGCAGTCCCGCAAAAAAACGTTCCGCCCCGGATCTTTACATAGGCCGGTAAAACTAACGTCAGGGTACATCCGGAGGTCTGTCTCCGGCTCCGGCACAAAACCGGCCTCCGGATCCGGCGTCAAGTATACTGAATTCAACAAGTGTTGCCGACCACTTGATTCGGTTTATTTCAACTCTAGTTGCACCCCCTCCCGGTATGGCTGCAGGTTAACATTTTTGTTAATATCAAAGAGTATTTTTTATCATTTCTGAACATGAGTTGATTTTAACAACAATTTGTACTAAAAGCTAATGTTTTTACCGGTAACAAGCCACAGGATGCTATAACTTTCGCTTAGGTTTTAATTCCAAGCATGAGTTACCACTACACAAGGATTCTGACGTTGAATGTATATATATACATTCGAAAAAGTAATATATTTTGGAATGTACTTTCGCGGAACAACTGTCATTGTGTCGTAAACATATTGTTTAATACTGGAAAATGATTTATTTCGAGGTTCCAGTTGACATGCATCAACTTTAACACATAATTTCTGACATTATTTGACTTTTCAGGAGCCTTAAACATAGTGGAATTTTAGCAAATGTCAAGACAAAAATAGAAATGCTAGTAAAGATGTGGGATATAAATGCTCAAGAATCACATATCAGTGCGTTTTTTTGATTCGTTCACCGATGACCAAGCTAACCGCGCATACACGGACCCGTTTAGCTAGAGCGGGTCAGGTGACCCAGCTCTCGCCAGAAAAATTTTACCCTTTATCAAACTTTTAGTCCAGCTGGCATATCTTGTGAAATGAACAAAATGTCTGTTCTAAGATTGTTTTAGGCCCCGGTGACAACCGGGTCGAATGCCTGGGTCGAACCCGTTGGTAGATCCAGGTGTATGTCCTCAACAAAGATCAAAGACAATATAATATCGAAAACCCGCTGTTAAAGACTTTATGGACTCGCCACGGTTTGAAACCAGACCATAGCAGTGATTGCTGTTTAAAATTATAATTTGACAAATATTCAGGTTAACTTTTTTGGACTGTTTGTGTAATGCTGCGTTCACGTTGTAGCTGGGGCAGCATTGAACACATTTTGTCGCTATTGGAATCGCAGTAACGTTTTGTCAGCACGTTGAGTCGCAGTCAAACTCTAAAAATTTGAGCTGTCTGCTATCCTGAGGTGGCAGTTACCGTTTCTGCTGCAATTTCTGTCCGAAACTGAATCATAAAAGCTGATCAAGCGTTCAAAATTGTTTACTTTGTTTCGTCTTTAATTAGCGCGCAAATTACATTGTCCTGCATAAAATCTGATATCTGCTGGATATTTTGGAATATTATATGGTATTAGCATAAATGCCCAGTGGCATCATTTGAGATGGCTATTTCTATACGATCGTCACCAGAGTGCAGTGGTTTGTAAGCCAATATGTGATATTTACATCATTTTGTAGGCATATCCGCTGTTTAGATTACCACAATTCGTGTTGATGTCGAATCAACATAGACAAAACATGTTTACGGCTTTCTACAGATTAACGTGGACTCCGCAAGAAATTCAGTAATAATTAGGTGAAAAATTATGAAGGGGATGATAATATGGCTTAAAATTTCAGAAAAACAAACAAACAGCATTTCACATTTCTATCCAGTGGTTAAAAGGATTTAGTCGCCAATAAAGTAACCACTGACGAATCATTGAACCAAACAGCGAAAACTTTTGCAGCCTAATGTAGTTGAACAACACTTATACTGTTATTTTGGTCCAAATACCGTATATATTTCATTTAAATACCATATTTGAACCAAAATAACTATACAGAGCGAAACAATCATTCATTTGCTATTTATTCAAATATTTCAGTATATTTGATAATTCTTTTGTTTGCAGTTCAATCAAAATAACACTTCTAATGTATTCCACAGAGCTGATAACAGAGTTATAAAAGCAAGTGTCGGTTTTGATTTTCATACCCGGCCTACTAAATCTATAAAAATAACCGTAAATTTCGCATAAAAATGTTCTGTCAAAATTTACAAATTCTGGCCAAGGTATAGAACAGGGTCGTAACAGTGGTATAAGCATATTCCTAAGCGTTATCATAAGTCTAAGAAAAATTACGCTAAAGCGTAAAGTTACCCTATTGCAATTCCACAAAAAACGTTCCGCTTATGATCTTTACATGGGCCCTAAAATTCTATCACTCAGGTTCATGATTCAGGCAAAAAAAGACATTTGCGGGTGCAAGTTTGTGAGACATGCTTGTCCAAGTGCATATGCAATACAAGCAATGAACAGTATATTAATATATGCTTGCAGCATTCGTGTCGACATTATGGTCGATGTTAAGTTCAGCGTCAGAAGCGAGCAGAGTAGCGTAGTAGTCGTACAGCGTAATCTTAACAATCGGAAGGTCATAACTTTGAGCTGTGTCCACGCGCCTGCTCTCGACTATTTTTATAGGAAGCTATGTGTATGAAGCGGCTAAAGACAGGGACCCTATTATTAATATTCAAATTGAGAAAAACTGATTGGAAGAAAGAAGTAAAATTATTCGGCTGACTCAAAGCCACCTACACAACTGTCAATTAGCGCAGTTAAAAATTTAGTATTTTCAAGATAAATAAAGTAAACACAGCGCAAAACCCCTACGCCAGTCTTTGAAATCATTAGAAAGCAGTTGTCGGATGTAACACCCCGCAGGAGCCAATTAGGCGAACCGTATCAAATATCATATACGGCAAAGCTTAGTAGTTGTATACTTGTTTCAGGACAACTACACCTAAAGTAAATTATCAACTTGCTTGACTTAGGGCCCGTATTTTCAAATGCGTATTGCACCTGTTATTAATTTGGTAATAAGTTTTGCTACGTTCCAAAATGGCGAACCTCGAAAATTAGCACATTTTACAGAATTCATTTACGCTATTTACACGAGTTAGTGAGTTTGTAAACATATCACTAATTGGTGATAGGGGCTATACGCATTTGAGAATATGGGCCTAGTTTAAAACACAATTCATGTATTCACCGACAATGGCGAATACAAAGGGGAACAACACAGGTGGATCCAAAAATTATTGATGACGGGGCGGGCTGGCCAATGTTAAGGAACGCAAAAATTGTAAGGTACTTAGGGACCTTATCATTTTGTCACCAAAAAATTTTCTGAGGGCGAAAAATTGTAAAGTCGAAACCAGACCATGTTATCACAAAAAATTCTACGGGAAAAATTGTGTTTTTCACAAAAAAATTACTGAGGGGAAAAATTGTATCGTAGGCATCTTAATACCATTTTAACACAAAAACATTTCTGACGGGGGGGCGTACGCCCCCCCCTCTGGATCCACTGGTGGGGAACAATGAAATATACATGTCCAAAATAAAAAATCACTGGGCCCTATAGTAGAAAAAAAAGTGTCGTGCTTCAAGTAGAATATTTTTAAACAAGGTTGTCCTGTTTCGACTGAAACCTCAGCTACACGTCAGAGTTGTCAGTGTTACGCAATAAAATTGGTTGGTTTGCGATGCCGAGTCGTTTGTGATTAAGCTTTAGGTTTAGATGCTATATGGTTGGTTATATTAGCAACGGTGCTACAATGCTTGAAAGCCGAACAGTTATTCTTTGGATCTACTTGGCTCTTGTACGCTTCCCTCAATCCGCTTAGAATCAGGCTCAGCTTAAGGAGGTTTACGCTTAGAATCAGGCTCCGGTTTAGGTTCAGGTTTAAGAAAAGGCTTACCTAGTTGTAAGCCTAAAGCTTTATAACCGCGAATGTGGCGTGAAAGTGCACAAGAGTGTAATAGTTTGTTTATACAGCATAGTACCATATCTAAAATGTTTTATGGGTTATTTCTTGCAAAAAAACGTTTCAACTATACGAATTTCTAATCACAATCACAATTTAAATAGTTAATCAGTCTAAATAAAAGCTTATAACTTGCAGTTGTAGTAGTACCGGCCTGAATATACACATGCGGAATTTGACTATAAAGAACGTATTGGAAGTATCAATTAGGGTGGCGGTATTCTTGTCGTGCGGTGCGTCCGCCTCCGGATGGTAACGAACGACACTGAGCGGTGACGGACGGCACCGGACGTCTACTAATATCGTACGAACAGAGGCGTATTCAAGGGGCGTCAAGATGGTTGTATCTTCTCGAGACGTTTCTGGAGAAACGGAAAAAAAGGCACTTTTTAAAGGGTCAAAATTTTCCTCGCTTGGTCTCTAAAAAGACATTTACATTTGGTTATCATCTCCCGAAATGAAATCATGGCTACGCCTATGCTTACAAATGATGCGAAACGTCATACTTATATAACAGGTGTGAACATAGTCGTGGGTTTTCGGTCTCCGCTTATTCTTAGACTACGCTTAGGCCTGCCTACATTTAGACTGGTAGCAAGGCTTAGGTAACCGCATAGTGGTTTTGACCTGTTCTGTATACAAACGAGAAAATTAGGCACATCTCAACGGGAAAATCAGTGGAATTTTTCGTATACTAAAAATTTTTTTCAAAAGATTTTAAAACTTTAGTCTATAGTTTCAAAATTTTGTCAAAATTTATTAGGAACGTTTTGTCTTTTTCTCACAGTTACTGTGAGAAAAAGACAAAATATCATACTAAAATAACGAAAGGCAATTAATACAACCAGCTTTCACCACGAAACAGTGTAATAATCACCGCGAACCCCGTCGTAATTACATTTATGTAATGTTTATTCGGTGACAAATTTTCTTTTGGTTGCGCGAGATACAAATTCCGCTTCTGCAAACCTCGAACGTAATTTTCGCTGTCAGGAAATTGACTAAACTCCTTTGCATCTGCCCCGCCATCGCTGTACCACTGAAACATTCCATATTGTTTGGTATGCAACGAACCCAAATGGCATTCGTGTCTGTTCGCATGAATTGATCTTCCGAGCATTGTGTAATGCGAGTTGTGAATGGAAAAAGGCTCGTAAACAATACACAATTGGCCATAGTTGAAGTGCGGCTTGACTCCTTTGAAGTGCAGTTGAAGCTGCATCTGCCTCCGTTGTGCCGAATTGACAATGAATTCCTGGACTGGAACCGAACCGAACTGCAAATATGTTGTCAGGCGGCCAGACCCTTCGATTCCCACGCTGATGTTAATTTTGATGTGGTTGGCGCCGATGTCAGACACTGCGACGTGGGATAAGATTGACTTTGTATCGCGTCCGTATTTGTCGAGGGTTCTCATGAGGCGACACGCAGTTCCAGAACTATGTCCATTTGGTTCCGGAGACGAATTTTGAAATTCCACACATACAACGTACCATGTTGCTGGATTTAACTTATTCAGCGTTAAAGCATTCTCCGCTGCTTGTAAATCGTTTGAATAATAAATTTTTTGCACAGATTTCTCATTTGATTCTGTTGGAAATACTGATATAAAGAGTTTTGGGGCATTGCCCATGCGAAAGTAACGTTGTTTAAATTCGTTGCTCAGGATAAATTGAAACCCTAAACAAATATGACAATAGGTTCTTCATATGGTTGATGGCAAATTTTTTGTATTGTAGCAAAATTCAGCTGACAAGAAATGGTTTTGCATTAAAATTCATTACGTGACAGCTTATACTTATTAGGGCCGGAACAATAAATTAAGCATATTCCTAAACCCTAAGCGTAAATGCCTAAGCCTAAAGAGTTGAAAAAGTGTATTCCTAAGCCTCAGCTTAAGCAAAAAAATGCAGACTATAATTTAAGCCTACTCTTTTACAGAAGCACAAGAAACCGGGACGGTCGTAAAACTAAATACGGGCCAATGTTGAAGGCGAGTTCTTGTGTTCATCAAGTTATCACTAGTGTGTGAAGAAACTGCCTCGTCAAAATACCTCTTCCTTAATTACCCACCATGCATAAGCGGATCAACAACATCAACCGGATTTTCTCCAGTGTGAGTTCTGGGTGCCTGCTTACTGGCTTCTAAACCGGCAAGTAAGGCACCTAGGATTAAAAATTGAATTAATAATTTCATTATTGTTTTAAAGTAATGCATAATTAGTTGTATAAAACTTTAAACAAAAGGTGCACTAATCACCAACCGGGCTTGTGCGGCTAACTCACCTTGCGCGTGGACTAAAAATATTTCTGGAGAGGTATATACGGGATTCCGATGGCTTACATGCTAGGTAGAAAATTTTCTAGGGCGGTCAAAGTTTTTCCAGGGGAGCAGAGCCCCCTTTGTCTTCTCAGAATACGGGCATGTCACCAACTAGAGAGTAAACGCATTTGTTACGTAGGAAGCAGTCCATATAATTTATGACGGTAAACTGCCATATAGCGCACCAGGGAATTAATACACTTAATTAGACTAACATTTTTGCTTAGGCTTTCCCTTACGCTTAGGCTTAGGCTTAGGTTTAGGAATAGGATCATCCATACGCTTAGACTTAGGCTTAAGCTTAAGAACATGCTTATACTACTGTTCAGGCCCTGTGCTATACATGGACCAGAGAATTAATATATACTTAACAGGTTGTGTTCTACGTACTCTGAACACAAAATATTATCTAGCAAATGAAAGCTATTGTTTGATCAATTGTATTACAGACTTTATGAGTAGAAAGACCCTTTAAAATCCTTAAATTGTCATGGATTATAGGATTAACCCAAAATGGTGAGCAACACATCTCAAAAGAGAAACGTGATTGGGGAATATTGGTAATAGCCGACGGCTGGGGTATCTGGCCAATGTATAGAACATTGCCCTAACAGTAATATAAGTATATTACTAAACCTAAGCCTAAGCGTAAAAATGAGCCAATATCTAAGCCTAAACGTAATCCTAATCAGAAAATTTGTCTAAAGCTTAGGTTTACGCAAATTGGAGTCACAAACGTTCCGTCCCCGATCTTTACATAGGTCCGATAGATTATGGGACCAGCGTTGATTTCATTAGCATCATAATACTTAGGATTGCAAATTTTGCACAACTTGTGACGCATGACTTGATCCTACGGTAAAATCATTTTTAAGTAAAAAATTTTAGAAAAAATATACTGTAATTTACAAAAACTTAAACCTGAAAATGACACCTACAGTGATACAGGAAAGAAATTCTTATCAGACGCAAGCAATTTAAGAAGGTTAAAACGGTTAAATTTTCAAAGAAACAAGGTGAATAACAATCATTGTGCCTTAAGAAACTTAAAAGTTTACGCTCATGAGATCGTACACAGTAAATTTCAATGAGTTAATACATCAACTCAGACGTAAAGTAAGTTACTTCTGAACTAATAACAGTTTTTTAACTCACTCTGAGTTGAGCTCATTTTTAGTCTGAGTTGGGATGATTCCGGGGGAGTTGATTAATTAACTTAGAATAAGCAGAATCAACTCAGAATTATGAGCCCTGATAATCCTATCTCAGATAAGTGGACTCAACTCATTCTGAGTTAAAATCAACTCACTGGAATTTACAGTGTAAGTACAAGTCAGTTGTAGTACGAATTATTGTCCTTCAGATACATGAACGTGTCCCGCAAACCGTTGCTTGACCAGTGTTGTGCACTCGGACAAAATCAAGAACTCGCGCAACGATCTCATACAAGAACTCGTGCTATCGTGCTCGTTTTACACTGATGATCGCATTAGTTATTTATTTACTTGCGCAGCAAAACAGCGATGCTCACGTGAACGCACTCACGTAACCGCATTACTTATCTCGGAAAAACGCAAAGCCATGTTACAACTGTTACTTAAAGAAACAACAAATAACGTATATATACAACGTGTAACAGTGATGCAAACACAAATTGCAAAGCTGAACTGTTACCTATAAACGAACCAAACTGCAGGGCAAAATAAACTCAAATACGGTGGTAAAAAATGGTTTAGCGACAAGAATGATGTTTAAAATTTAAACGTATATGGAAAAATCGTTGCAACATAAATAACAGCTATTGCGAGTCTGCAGACCTTTTTTAAGTCTTAAAGTAAAACCAAATGGTGCTGTACAGCCCTTAATTCTACCTTAAGCCGGCAATTCTATTGATTTTAGCAAATATGAGAGAAACTGAGGTTATATTTTGGATTTTATGTTTTATTTCATTAATTGTGTTACACTTAAACGCCGATGAGCTACGGATGACCTGGTTTGATTGCAAAGCAAAAATTATAAATAATTTTGTGTTTCAAATTTGCGCAAAAGCTAGCTATGTTATTTATTGTCAAATCGTTGCAAATAAACGACGAAACGTCAGTGATAATTTTCATTGTTTGAGAGAAAATGTAATAAGAAATATGCATGACAACGTAATAATGAAATAGAATTAAGATTTGTGCGTTGAAAGAAAATGAAAACGTATGTTTAAGCTCATAATTCACTTAAGGAGATTTATTGAAATCAAATCGAACCTTTTAAACTCTTTGAATTGCTTTATTCAATGTATCGCTAGAAATAACCGTATGTATGGATCAGGGGCGGAACGTTTTTCTGTGCGACTGCGAGAGAATAAGCGTTTAAGCTTTAGACTAATTTCGTGCTTAGGTTAAGGTATAAGCTCATTCTTACGTTTATGCATAGGCTTAGGGTTGCGCTACGCTCGCCGCCTGACGCCGAACGCCACCGCACGCTGCCAGACGCCAGCACACTTCACGGTGTTAATTTAGCAGCACCCCACCGTGCGCCGCCAAATGCGAGTGTACTATATTGTAACGCATGTATACTATGTACATAATGAATACATGATATATTTACATGCTTTTATATTGTTCTTTTTTCATGCTTTAGTTACAAAATCGTTATGGTCTTCATTCAAGTGATCTAGGTAAATAACTTTGTCGGTTTTTGTTTGTCCCCCAATTAGAGTGGGTTTGAATGATAGCCATCTTTTCTTGTTTTCGGCAGATCCAACACTGGAGAAAATTTTAATTTCAGTCGAAAGCAAATGAGCTGCTGCTAAAATTTCGCAGTCTGCAGCCCAAATTTCATTATCATTCATACCCGAGTCGTCCAAATATGTTTGAATATTGTCACCGTAATTGTTGCTTAAAGAGACATTTACCTTAGTTGTCTTGTATTGAACGACTACATTTCTGACTATATTATGAAGAGTTTCGTCCCCAAACACTGCGTAACTGATTGCTCTGAAAAAGCAGTTACCGTCCCCAATTGTATATTTAACCGAGCGTTAATTTTTTGAGTTGCACTCATTTTTAACATTTTGACGACAAATTGTCCAAAAAGTTTGCTTGATTCCGCTTGCCAGTTTTTATCTATTGGTATAAAATTCCCGTCTGTTCTATTACTAATTTCTTTGGTGACTTGACAGTCATCAATTGTTGAATTATGTCTTAAAAACCGTTTTAAAAGGTGAGTCGAATAATTTTTTGCCAATGGATCGCCTGACATATTGAACAGTTGAACTCGATTTTTTGGATGATAAGCTGAAAAAACACGGTTTTCAATTTTTTAATTCGGTGATTTCATCCAAAATAGAATTCACAAATTCACGTTTTGATCAGAGGAAAGCACCTGTGGAAATCCACGAGCAAGAAAAATCTCATAGATAGCTTTACTATGAAGTGCCACAGCTTCTGGCCATTTTGACAACAAGTCGACTAGAGTCAAAATATAGGAGTGTCCATCAACACTGGCGGGCATCTGAACTATGTCAACTTCGACGTGGTGCCAAACGGCGCTGGCTGAAATTGGATGCAAAGGTGCATCTGTTTTGTCAAATCCCCGCGGGTTCATCTTCTGACAAGTCTCGCAGGATCGCACATAATCACGAATACTGTCTTGCATCACGTTCCAAAAATGCGTTTCCTGTAAAACATGATAAGTTCTATCCCTACCAAGATGAGCCCGATCATCATGAAACTGATGAAGAATCGCTACTCTTTCGTTTTCTGGGACATAAACCTTGAATTTTCCCAAGTGTTATATGAAGGACTTGCCTAAAAGAGGTAATTATCTACAGATAGCAGGCTGTAAACGGATAGTGAAAATGATGGAAACGAATAGTGATCAAAATAACGGAAACTAAAACGGAAAACAGATAGTTAAGTAAAAAAAAAGTTTAATGCTAATATTTCTCGAATTTCATACCAAAAAATAACGTGATTTGTACAATACATTTATTTGACATATATACCGTTTTCGTATTTAAATCGTCTGGCACGGAACGAATTTTTCGTTTGACCACTTTGAGATTTTCACCTCGAAGGTTTGAACAAACTGGATAAATTATGATTTTGAATAATTGCACGCCATTTCATCTGTGACCTTGAATTTGTGTGCCATGTTTGAATATGAATAAAAGTTTGACACTTAACGAAAACGTGTTATATTAGAAATACACTAAATTGGTCTCGTATAATTTTGTTAACACTTTGGGTTATTGTATTATAAAAACGAAAATATTCTAATTGATTAGACCAAAAGCATTCGAGTATAAAACGTCCAAATTTGAATTTTTTTAACATCAACACGAAAAAAGCAGTACCATTTTTTAACATTTTTGCAAACCACTTTAAAACATTCAGGTCGACGTTTTAAAATTCACTAGCTATATTAAATCAGGTCCACAACTTGTGCAGTGTGCCTGCTGAATTATTAAACTTTAAGCTTTATATAATCATATTCAGTTGTCTGATGCACACCAAACGCATTTTTATTGCATTGAATTGTAGCAACTTTACAATATCTGAATGATAATGATATGTTGATTTTCATTTAAACCCAAGCGCATTTCCCTGGTATGTATCAAGTTGGATTATTCCGGGGGGAAAATGCACCTAGGTGGATTTTTCCGGGTGGAAAATTGCACCTAGGTGGATTTTTCCGGGAAAAATGGACGGGGGAAAAGTCACCTGTGACACCGGCATCCCGCACTGTAACGCATGGTGACGGACGTCGCCGGACGTCGTCAAAAGTATACCGGTCCCCTATGCACCGATTCATTTAATCTAATTTTAACTTGAGCTAATTGGACTTGTATGCCGAAGCAATTAACTTTGTTACATTGAGATACAATTGCTGGAAGCCCAAGTGTTGCGCCTTTGAATACTGTTTACAAAATGTATAGCTTAGGGAAGTTTAATACTAAATATGAGACACAGATTTAGTCAAATTGGAACAGATCGTCATAGCTAATCATTATAAGCTTATCATTCTCGGTAATTTTTTTCTGTTATTTTCCAGAAGGACACGAAATGGTATTTGCGTAGGCGTGCTCGACTGTAAACTTGGCAAAGACAAATTTGTGCACCTAATCGTTGAGCTGAGAGCTGGTTTATTTTTGCAAACGTCGGAGTTTATAAAAATCGCTCAAACTTCGCTGCTCAGAAGGCTTAAGGGAGCTTGCAACCTTTTTTAGGTTTAACTCTTCTATACAGTGTTAATAATGACATAGCTAATTTAAGTGCACATTTGAAATGCTACGATATTTGACATATTTGTAAGGTTTGGTTTCAGTTGCTTTGTCGAGGCAGAGTTTTCGAAAGCTTGTTGTTTGCAATTTTTACCTGGTACGCTAATTTTAACTTACGTAATTGAAAAATGTATAATACAGACTAATTCAAAATTTTTTCATTAACCCTTTCTCATAGAACGATTTGCTAATTTGAATCAAACCAATGCCACTTGATGTGGCATTTTAAACAGGTCTCTATTTACTGGTTCGAAAGTTATTAACCACCTTCTTACATGAATATTTTCAATTTCATATGAGATGCACTTTCAAGGTAAGATTCAATCCCTAGTTTCTCAGGTGTGAGGCGTTTACGATGACCACTCAGCTATAGGAGCTTGACGCTTGAGCCCGAAGGAGCTCTCATGTCTTGTAGAGATTTCGCACTGCACATATATTTTAGAAATTTTGGCCAATGTTACTTTAAGGGGCGTAACAGTTGATTAAGCGTATTCGTAGCATAAGCCTGAGCCTAAGCGTTACATCAATGTGTTCCTAAGCATAAGCCTTAAGCTTAAGCAAAAAAGTAATCTAGAATCTAACCCTACTTTTTTATAGGACGCCCCTAAAAGTAACATGGGCCGAACTGTTAAACACTACTCACAGCGTCTGTGTTGCTCATTACTTGTATTTAGTTGCTTATAGTATACTCTATGAGTTCAAGGATTAAAACTACATCAGTATAGATTATTTTGAATTTTTTTCAGTTTAGCCCAAATATATGCGTGCACTAAGCGCAGGGAAAACACGCTCCGTATATCGGTTCACGCTTAAGCACAGGCTTAGATTCACGTTTAAAAATATTAACTCCGGAGGTGGAATTGACCCGAAAAATTGCAATCGAACAGGCTTAACACGGTTTTTTCAACGTATACAGAGATATTAAAACGTAAAGATTTAAAATATAAAAATTACGTTATTTTACCCGAAAAAAAGATTTATTAAACGCATTTCGCATGTTCCTGATCTTTTCAACGTTTAACCTGGATTAAAATTATAACTGAGTCGTTTGAAACCAATTTAATATCCATCTTGGCGCATCATTGACGTAAACGGCTTGACCAGAAATAGACGGTTAGGTATGGCGGCATGAGTCATCATTAATGGTGATTGCCAGGCAATGATTCTTTGTTGAGTGCGGTCAATAGACGCGTTGTTTAGCTGTTTTTGATGTTCGGGTAGTTTCAGCGGAATAATGGCTTGTAATTACCATCAGAACCCATACTTATTAGTGAATCTATGTAAGCACCCATTTATTGTTTAGTTGGTGATAGGCCTTGTAATCTTAGCGAATGGTGGATTTTCAAAGTTGACGCATTTGTTGCGATTTTTACAATACTCGTGAGCAGAGTCTCAGATCGACAGCAACAGCTGGAGTTCACTAGTTTGAAAACCTATTACTAACTGATAATTGCCGCATTCATTTGTGAATATGGCTTCAAATATGACGTTTCGTGCTGGTAAAATCTGAAATAGCAGCAAGTGTTTGAGGGTACTGGTAGTATAATAGTTCAAAAGATTATTTAAAAATCGAGAATCTTAAATTTTACTAGTAATTTTGTTAAATAAGCGACATAAAAAACTGGGCCCATGTATAGAACTGGGCCGGAACTGCAGTACAAGCGTATTTATAAGCCTAAGCCTAAACCTAAGAATGAGTCTAAGCGTAAGGATGAGTTTATTCCTAAGTCTAAGTCTAAGCCTAAGCCTTAGCCTAAGCAAAAAAACTTAGTCTAAAGCATAAGCTGACTGTATTACAGCCCCACAGGAAAATGTTGCAGCCCTGTTCTATACATGGGCCAAAATCTGAATATATGCAATTACGTTCGAGACAACACATGAAGTTTCTACTGTCAGCGTTCAAATATATACATTCAATATGCATAAATTTTGAACGGTTTTCATTTCACGAATAAAATTAGAAACCTGGACACCCCTTAAAGTAACATGGGCCAATATTTCAATAAATTAACCTACGAACGAATGTGGATAATGGTTTTGATTCGTTTCGCGAGAATATGTTCTGTATACTTCATCCCAAATCGAGTTTCAACGAAGGGCGGGTTGAAAATAAATAACAGTCCGTAACCGAATAACAGGGTGTAGCCTCTGGACAGGCAAAATAAATGTCAGTCCCCTTCTTATTCGGGTCACTACACTAAGCGGATGGAGGTCTGAGCCACTGTATTGAATATGGCCGTTACAGTAGCATAAGAATGTTCCTAAGCCCAAGCAACAGAATACCAATATATATACTTTTACTATACAGTGTTCAGCCTTAACTATCATCCGCGTTTAGTCTTTTTAACGTTCCGACAACTTCACAAATGGTTTAAGTTTGAAAATTAAAACAATTTTCTGTTATTTTTCAATTTATCATTTTTTACACTCTGAGCCACACCGGCGTTGTTTTGTTTCGCGTTTGAAAGTTTGAATGTTTCAATTTCCGGCGGAAATCAACTAAAAACTAAGAAATAAAATAGGTTGGTTTGCTCAAAAATAGCATGCGAAATGTAGCCATGTTACACGCAGCATATATCATACATCTGTTGCTTGTGGTGAAAAGTGTAACGACACGAGAGAAGACTCAAACTTTAGCGCAGTGATCGGGTTGTTTTTGAAGTTTTCGTTCTGACGTTTACCTCACAATTTTGTAACAAATTTAGAAAAAATGTCAATAAAAGAGTAAAATGTGGTTTAACGTTAATGAAGCTGGTTTCCTTACGACATAAGCAACCGTGTTTTCTTTCATCAAGAATATACTTAAGAGATATTGTTTGCCGCAGGAATAATTCTTAAAAGTCAACAAAATACAATAAACTTTTACATGATGTTCAGGTTAAATATATTCTGGACATACAAAATACTGAATGAACTCGCGTTTGCTGGCCAGAAATTTTAAATTTTCTTATTTTGAATATTTAGAATCCAGAGCCTATTGACTAAAACAATGATGTATCTTAGTTGGATGCGCATCACTTTTGCTTTTCTATTTGTTTTGATGTTTAAAACGCAAGAAATCAATGCAAACAGTCAAATGCCCAAAGTGTTTGTTGACGTTAATCCGGTAGAAATTATTGATCCGGCGAAAAATGGTTAGTTTTCAACTCATTAAATCATTGAACTTTGCATATTTTCTCCAGACATGGAACCTACGGTGCGAAGGCAGGTTTGAATGAAAAATTCATTAAACTTTATCTAAATTTTGAAATATATTTCAATTTTTATGTCTAAAACGCCCGATATATAATTTCTTTATACCTAAATTTCAAATAAGCCAATGAAGTGTCAGCCATTACACATTGTCATTCTGTCTTAAGACTTAATATTAGTTGTTTCTAGGAGATTACTTCTGTGCTGTGCCGAACGTGGCACTACCAAAATGTAAGATAATCGGCTCAAGGATTTAAGCGTTCAACTTCCAAAAATTTTCCATCTAAATTGTAACGTTTACGTTTCACACGGACGTTAATTAGTAAACTCTTAGTTTCAAAATGGATACAACATTAAAATTTTTCAGGTTTTCAAATCATATTTGATTCAAAATTCGCCGAAGACTATCTTAACTTTCGGAGTATCGTTGTTGTGTTTGTCTCTGCAATACCCCTCAATCGAAAACTGCCTTCTGTTTACCAAACCCTCCACAAACAAGACCTCGTCCCTGATATGAGCGCACGTATCACTGGGCTGTCACCTGAAACTTGGTACGTAATTTGTGTTGAATTTGAAACTGCGGCAATTTACGCTGATCGCGATAATACAAGCACTGCCTGCCGTACGGTCCGGACCCTGGATAATTTTGGCCGAAACGCCGCATCTCCTGTGGACCACATCCAACTTACTGGCGTAGGCTCTGATTTCTTACAATTTAAACTAAGCCTCAATTGTATTAAAGGTGGAACTGCAACATTAACAGCATATTTAGAACTGGAATCGTGTCCAACTCAACAGTTTGTCGTTGGTTCAACGCAGAAAAAGCCAACGAATTTACAATTAAAATTTGACGAACTGCAACCAGCGCATGATTACGGAAGAATCTGTTTTATTTATCAACCAATTCTTGAAACGTTTACAATGCTTGGAAGAGATATTCACGCTGATGTTCATGAATGCCGGTTGGGGCAACTGAAGACAAAAGAGCACGGACAATTTGAATGGGACAAGCAGAATCCAGGAGCACTCAATAGTGAATCGTTATATTTGAATGGTTTAGATGTTGGATTTTCGAAAAGAAACGTCGACTTTCGACAGGGTAAACCCAGTAGATCGAATGCCAGTAAGAATGCAGTAAGCTTAACCTGAGTGAAGTTGTTGGTTATTCTCGGAACTGCCCGTTTTGGCGTGTACTTGTCGAAGGAACAATTTTATGGTTCGGTTTACAAAGTGCTCTAGTCTCCACTACTCACAAAAAAGTATTTTTGAATTTGACCTAAAATTCAAACATGTCACATCGCTAACTGGTGGTAGATGCTGCACACAGATGAGAATATGGGTCAATGCGATATTCGGATCTTGTGGGCGCTAGAAGCACCTATATAGAATTATGCTATCAACAGTCGGGCCCATGTTACTTAAACAGGCGTCCAGGTTTCCGGTTGGTCTGGAAAACAGGTGGGTTCATAAATGAGTAGGTTTAGATTCTAGATTACATTTTTTGCTTAGGCTTAGGCTTAGGAACACAGTTTTGCAACGCTTAGGCTTGTCAAATACGCTTAATCTACTGTTATGCCCATTAAAGTAACATTGGCCAACAGTCGTGTAATGAAATCTAACAAAATTTAGGTTTAAGATACAACTTAAAACTGTTATTACACGTTTTAATAAAATTTAGTATTTTATGTTTATATTCAGTAGATTAATGCATTCTGCTTGTGATTTATACATTGCACCACAGTTCTATTTGAAAAAATTTCGCCCTAGTATAAGCATATTCCTAAGCATAAGTTTAAGCGTACCTAAAGCTTAAAGCCTAAGCCTAATAATAATAGCTTAAAGTTGAACCTAATACTCCATAGCAGTAGTCCCGCGGAAAAACAATCATGCGTAAAGTCGACAAACGGTTGAGCGAAGTCTCGGTTGAATTTTAAAAAGTTTAAATTTACTAAAAATCTAAGTAGAGTAGTTTACTGAATAAGTCAACGGCTGAAAAATTTCAAAGGAATGTGGCATCGTATCCGTTTTGTAGTCAGTCTTTCAAATCTAAAACATTCACCGATGCTCAATCTTAAACCAAACGGCACGGGTCTAAGTTTAATCTAGCAGCTGCTACTTAAGCGTATTCCTAAGCCTAAGATTAAGCTTAAGCGTTGCAAAAATATGTTCCTAAGCCTAAGCCTAAGCCTAAGCCTAAGCAAAAAATGTAATCTAAAATCGAAAACTACTCTTTTATAGACCCACCAGAAACCGGGACGTCCCTTAAAGTAACATGGGCCACGAGGGGCCTGAGGGGTTTTACGAAAAATAGGCATTTTAGTAATCAACAGAGCACGAGGTCAGTAGATTATTTTCCATGTATCAGTCGTCACACAGATAAAAGTGGTGAAATTTTTATAAAAGTTGCTAGTAGCCAGATCATGGAGGGCGAAAATTATATCAGGGGGGTGGCATACAAGGGTTTTCCATTACTTGCAAGCAAAGTTGAAAAAGTTGCAGGGCGGCAAATCTGGCCTCTGTCTGGTTACGGAGCAGTTGCTTGAACTATTTTAGATGATGGTATTGCGCATAGATTGCATCTTGGGTCATAGCTCTTGGCTCAAAACTACGCTAATTTATGTATATCCAATTTGTACCGTTATCTGGGCCCGCAGCCAAAGACGGGCCAATGGCAGGGTTCCAGGGCTCACTCTGGGAATAAGTTTGCCCCATAGAAAATTTTCAACTTTGCTTGTAAGTCATCAAATACCCTTGCATGCTCCTTTTGACAAAAATTTGGGTCTTTTCGGCTATATATTCCGCCAGCCGGCTTTTGGCCGAAAAAGGTTGCATTTTGAAAATTTTTACATATTTGAGCTTCTTATGACCTAGCCAGATCATTCCACGCTTAAACTTGAATTTTTGGAAAATTCAATTTTTAATGCTCAAGGTCCCCCCGTTGAGCCGAAAACATTTTTTGACAATAACCTTGACAAATTATATACCATTCGACGCAGCTTGCGGAGTTGAGTCGAATGGTGTTAAGTTTTCTGCAATCAGACGTCTTATTAATACGTTATGACTAAGTAACTGATTTGGCGCGCCGCCAACGATTTGGGACACGAGCCACCGCCAAATCAGTTATTTGACCATACCGCGTTAACCAGGCGTCTGATTGCAAAAAATTTAACGCCATCCGCCTCACCTCTGCAAGTTGCGTCGAATGGTATATAATTTGGTATTGACAAATTTTATTTGGTCCCAATGGGGGACCTAGAGACCTTAAAAATCGAATTTTTCAGAAATTCAGATTTAAGCATGCAATGATCGGGAAAGGCATTGAAAAGCTCAAATATCCAAAAATTTTCAAAATCCAGCCTTTTTTGGGCAAATACCGGCTGGCGCAATAATCGAAATGACCCAAAAGTTTAGTCGCCCCCCCCCCACTAGCAAGGTGAGATGGCTACAGGCCTATCGTTATCTTTCGACACACTGCTTAACACACGAGAGCACTCCACCCTTTATGTGTATTTAATATTTTGATTGAGCTAAAATACGCTGAAAACACTGTTTATTTTATTGTTTTGTATTATATTTTCTTGCGTTTTTTTCTCGTAATTTCTATTATTGTATGCTTTACGGTGTTTTTTGCTTGTTGTTTGTTAAGTTTTTTTGTTGCTGCCTACGACAAATACGCTGGCTTCCAGTATGTTGTTATTTTGTACAGCTTTCCGATAAATTATGTTTGATTTCAATGTTATTTTTTCGTTTAATCGCTGTCAATATTTGCATTTTTGGAATACCATCACGCCTGTCGCCAGCTTACCTTGTTTAGGGGGGGGGGGGCTAAACATTTTTCAAAAGGCAGAAAAACGTCCCAACCCTGGTCTTTACATGGTCCACATATTGTAATAAAGTTACGTCGAATCGCAAGCCTAAGCAAAACATTAGTTTAACGCTTAAGCTTTCTCTATTTCTGGTCGGCAGTAAATCGTTCCGCCCCTGATCTTTACATGGTCCAGATATTGTAATGAAAATTACGTCAAACTGCTCACTGTACTTCGCGTTCGCAGCCTTTTTCAACATCGAGTGTTTCATATTAAAACTTGTGCGTCCGCCGCAGCTTTAAACGTTTTCAATAGAATTAAGCCTTACTTTTGAAAAAAGACCTGGATCCGCCCTTATAATCTGTCTTAAGCCTAAAACAAAGCGCTGTCAACTTCACTTTTGTGTACAAAAATTTATCTATTTTAGTTGTTGTGTACAGGCCGGTAGTCAGCTCGCCTTGCTAGGGTGGGGGCTAAAAATTATTCAGGAGGGGCATACAAGGGTTTTGTGTTGACTTACAAGCAAGATTGAAAATTTTCCAGGGGGAGCCAAAATTTTTCCAGGAGGGGCTGAGCTCCCCTGGCCCCCTTCTTGACTACGGCCCGGTTGTCTATTAATGTTGTAGGTTATGATGTTAAGTTTGCTAAAACAATTCGCTATGTTCAGATAAGTATAATACATTTGTACTTCAAACTTCAAACTTACATAGAGCCTAACGTACATTTCGTCGCTTTAAGCACTGTGGCTGTTGGATACTTCCCCTACATTTAAAATTAAGCCTTAGGCCTAGACTTATACCGGATATACCGGACGGGGCCATGTTCAGGGAGACTTAGCCCTTCTAGAAATATTCTGCCTTGCCTAGAAAACTTTCAACCTGCTTGTAAAGGTAAACTGACCCTTGTGTGCGCCTCCCAATAAACGTTTAGCCCCCCCTTCCAAAGCGAGGTTAGCTGGCTAAAGCCTGAAAGGCCGTTGGCATAGGTAAAAGTTGTCCTCAGTTTCAACCTAAGTCGAAATGTAAATGTAGGGAGAAGTGTACAAAAATTAGTCCCAAAATTATAAATAAGGCGATCATGTTTGACGCAGATGGCATGGTTCGCACCAGTTGTAATGTTCGTTAGATTGAAAACCTATTACTAAATGACAATAGGTGTTATATGCATTTCAGAATATGGGTCCTTATTATAAGCATCCTCTGAAACTTGCGCTCATTTACGCTAGAACATAAATAATGCAGGAGCCGCAACAGGCAGGGCGGCTTCAAATTGACACGCTATTGAAAGTAATTAATTTGTGCATCTTGTCAATTTCTTGAGATTGACATTACTACTTAACCGACGTAGATTGGAATGAAATTCGAATTGAAACATTTGAATGCAATATAATTTTCAAAATCATTAAAAAATTAACACATTTTCCATTCCTAACTATGTAGTAATAAAGACATTAATTTTTGTTTAACGATTGAAAATAGTAAAAATCTATTTTCAATTGTCCGAAACAAATTAGATTTTAACGCTTTGATTTTAACCACGGCGGAAACTAAAGTTTCAAAATAAATTCAATTCCGGACTACGTATAAAAATAATTAATTCAACTCCAGGCTGCGCAACATTAAATTAAATTCCATTCCGGACATATTCAATTCCGCTTTATTGAAATTATTCTTTCCGATTCATTGTTTGGAAGAGAATTTGGTTAAAATTTCTTTTAAATTCCTTACTACGCAAATCAATCAAACGGAATTAACATCATCTTTTGAATGCGTAGTCAGGGATTGAAATTGTTTATAAATTTTATTTATTGCTTCAGGGAAAATACAATACTGTTCAACGTTTTCAGTTTCCAAATTGAAAAAATTTATTATAAATTTTGTGCGTAGTATAGAATAGGTGGGTAAAGATTTTTTCCCGCGCTGCGTTTTTCCCGTGGAAATTTGATTTTTTACCCCCGGGTACACCCGCACAAAATTCCTTTACCCGTTACCCGCCAGTACCGGCGCAGAATTGTTTTACCGTTACTCTCCTTTACACGACCTTATTCTTTTTCTGCGTTCAATACAACTGAGTAATTTTACAGTGCATTGATGTAACTTGCTCGATTTACGTTAAAAAACTCTTTATTAGTAACTTTCAAAACAAACCACCAAGTAAAGAAATGCAACATCGGACAATATTGTACAGCACACATATCGCAGTTGAAAGTTTGAAACTGTGTTGTTTGCCGACGGGTGATCAGTGAATCAAAACATTCTTGTCTACACAAAATCATTATAGCAAAAAGCATATAAACCACGCATGGTTTCGTCGTAATTTGTCTTAAGATCTCATTAAGATAACTTGTAAACGTAATGTTACGAACAAAAGAAAAATATAACCGCTATATTTACGCCAAGAATGTCGGCAAATGGAATAAGATATATTGTTGCTGCTAATCAAAATGCTGCAAACATTTTTCGATTTAACAGGAAATTTTGAGAGTATAATACTTATTTTTCACTCGTACGGTAAAAACGTTTAAAAAACAAGTTTTTTACATCATCTGGTTTCAAGTTGCGTATGAAAAGTTTACGTGACTAACGATTATTAAATTTTTACCCGCATCGAAATTCTTTAGCCGCGGGTAGACCTGTATCAAAAATTTCTTAAATTTTCTTACCCACGCGCGGTTACCCACGAGTACCCGCGAGTACGCGCGGGTAGTCACGTGTAGCGTGCTGGTCAGAGCGCGCTACGTTCACACACTGACACAGTCTCTGAAAATGCATTCAATTTAATTGAATGCGACAAGTATTTAACAGTACAGTGCTACAATGTGAGTTTGAATACAATTTAAAAAGAACTAATTTTCGACTTTTTACTACTGAAACTGTCGAATGTTAAATATAAAATGAATTTCTCGCATTTTTAACCATTTCTCACATGAATATTTTCTATTTCCCCTGAGACCTACGTTTATGCTCGGATTCGAACTCCAGTGACTGGAGTGGGAGGCGTATACCATCACCACTCAGCTATAGGAGCTTGACGCTCGAGCCCGAGGGGACTCTCACGTCTTGTGGTGATTTAGTACTATGTATACGTGTTGCAATTGTTAAACACTGCGTTATATATTATTTAACGTATATACACTGCGCTGAGTTGCCTATAGGCAACTCAATGTGAGAAGGGGTTATAGATAGTAAACTGAAAATTTTTTCACTTAAAACCCTTTCTCACATGAAGATTTTCTATTTCCCCTCATACCTACTTTTATGCTAGGATTCGAACTCCAGTGACTGCAGTGGGAGGCGTATACCATCACCATTCAGCTATAGGAGCTTGACGCTCGAGCCCGAGGGGGCTCTCAAGTCTTGTGGTGATTTAGTACTACGTATACGTGTTGCCTTAGGCTTAGGCTTGAAGTTTATTCTAAGGTTGAAAGCGAGCACAGAAAGCGAGAAATTTTGTTTGACCGCTATGACGTGTTTGATTTTGAGAGCTCCCCATATTAAATATGGGTGAGAGATTGGTGGTCCCAGGAATTTTTTCGGGGGTGGGGCGGTGCCATTTAAATTTTATTTTTATATTTTAGACCTTGTAATACAATCGCATTTGTTCTAATAATTTAACTGTTTGCTAAAAAATTCGGGGAAGGGGCGGTCGTTCCTCTTCGCCCTCCCCTGTGACCACACTGGATGTGAGCCCTTTGCACGCTTGGCACAGCGCTGCTTCGGCCAGTAGTACTGCCATCAATAACTGAATACACGTTTTATTGTGAGGATTTTTTCAACGTTATAACGCTCATATAAGTACTTTGGAGGATACTAATGGGAGATGTGAAATTTTAAAAAAGGTATATTTCCGCTTGTCAGTGGTTTTTAAAATTTTAATTTTAATTCAACTTGACACCTTTCATTCTGTGCTGTCTCGTCAACGTTAAAGGATAAAATATATATATATATATATATATATATATATATATATATATATATATATATATATATATATATATATATCGATAATTTTCTCTGCTAAAATTTGAACCATTTTCAAGGGCGTAACGATGGCAAAATTTAGTAGTTAAACCCATAATTAAAATTTTTGTCCAAGATGGTTTTAGTAACTTTGCTATTTGGTAACGTCAAAAACTTCTCGTTCGAACTATATTATAAAACGTGACCCTCAGTTTCTAAAACCGTAGCTGCGTTGATGGCTATACATGTAAAGATGCAAATCCAAGCAATCCATTGACTAGTTTTATAGAAGCAGGGGTGTAGCCAAACGTGGGACAAAGAGGGCCATGTCCCCCGAAATAGTTTTGGAAAATTTTTCCAAGTTTTTGTCAAGCTGATACTCGGCTGTTCACGAAAATTCAACACTATATTCGGTAATAATGGTACTACTAAATAAACATATGTCGTAAACAGGACTTTAATATACGGATCTGGAAGGTTGGTGAACCGGATAAAATCCGTATCTGGTCGCACGAGGTCTCAATGGATCGTATGGGAGCCGGTGGCTTGCGTGGCGTAATTCGACTCTGTGTCGAAACCTTGCAAGTCTCAAATTTTAACTACGAATTTATTACTAAAATTGCGTCTGGCGTCTCGCTCGTTTCGCTCGCGACGTTTTCTTCGCAGTTGTGTTGTCGTTGCGGTCGACAATTAGGCTCAGTTCATCTATTCTGTCGGCAAATATTTCGACGAACTTTAAGAGATGAAGAAACTTGAAAATTGGGCTTGGTACTCTAGCTAGGAAAAACAATGGCTGTGTTAATTTCGGATCGTCGGAAAAATCCTTTATTCGCTATTGTTATAGGGTGTCAAATTTAGTTTTAGCAGACGGTAACTCTAAACACGGCGTTGTGATGTTGTTGAAATATTAAACAGTTCCAGGCGGAAACTTTAAATGTTTAAATTGGCAACTATGATTTTTCCAAGGTATCTTAAATTTGTAATCACATATCCCATGCATTTGTGGTTTCTATTAGGAAAGCGATATATTTTTGATAATTTTACTGTCATCCGGAGCCATTGTTTTGCCGTTTGGTGCCGTTCTTCACTGTCCGTCGCTGTTTTAGCCTTTGGCTTTGTACGGCAATTCTCGTACGAGCTGCACATCGACGGGCGAAGACAAATTAGTGATTTATTGGTTGGGTTTTGAAGACAACTTGGTTTTTTTCCGGTTATCCACTAGTCGGTGTTCCCCCGCCTTAGAACCTGAAAACCCGTTTCTTAAATATTCGAATTTCAATATGGAATGATCAGGGGAGTTGTTTGCCGTCCGTACACGTCCCTCTGATTTATTTAGGTTTAGGCTTAGATTTCGGGTTATATAAACCAAACTGAACGCTAAATTTATAATTTTGAACTAATTTCAGCTATAATAAATATTAACTATTGAACCGTATTGCGGCGATTTCAAAAGACATCTTTAAACCCGTAACATCATTAATTTAATAAAAGTTGAAATTTATATTTCAATAGCATTCGAGTGTGGAAAAAAACATGCGAAAGTTTTCAACGCAGATAACATTCGACCGGCGTAGGATCGGTGATTTGAACCAGCGGAAATTGTCGTTTCTATCGAATCGCCCGGCAGGTCAGTTACTTTAATCATTTTTTTTTAATTTGGATGTGGGGTTTGCTGCCACTACACGGTCTGCATGGTTCCTGTTCGAAGTTTTGCCCAAAGTTAAGGACCATGCCGGGAATTGAACCTCTGCTATTTTGAATTCGAGTGATCCGTGCTACCACTATACCATGTGGTCATGGCAACAACTTCATTTATCAGTACCAGAATGGTTAAATCACCGAACTAAAGTAGTCCTAAATACCAAGTACGACCGGCCGGTTCACCCAGGGTGGGACCGGATATTAATTTACCGAATACTGGAATCGAAGTCAGATAGTGAGTTTTTTATTGGAGCCGGATGTTACCCAATACAGCATCTAAACCAACCTGTGCACTGTTTGCAGTATTTAAGTCGCGCAAAATATAACTAACCCAGTATATCAGCGTCTCAATTTTAAAGGCGTTCCCCTGTAACAATAGGTGAGCTGGCTTGGAGCCTATCGAAAGGGCCACTGTTCTTTAAACCATTATATTTAATCTACTCGTCGATTGGCCTAAAAGTAGTTGAGGCAAAAAACAATAACCGAAATTCCTCAAACGGAACCAAAATTGCATTTTTGGTTTAAAAAGCAAAATATTTTAAAACAAGTGGCAAACACAACCCCTCCAAGTACAAATTTTGAATTTACAGTATTGTAAAGCAAAACATAATATGTTTCATTACTGAGAGATAGGAGACGGTGTGCAGTAGTACTACAACAGCGTCCCAACGAGGTGGGTTCATTGGGGCGCCGAGCAACCTAAATTTGGCCGTAACGTCCCAAATACATTGGACTCCGTGTAAAAGGGCACAATCTTGAATTGCAATTGTAGGGGCCCTCTAAAATTATTCGGTGCCCCCCCCTCCAAATATATTTTTCAGCGGACGCTCCTGTTTAGTAGTTGTAGCACACTATAATTTCAATGTATTGCTAATTTTTGCAGCCAGAAAAATGAAATTGGTTAAAAAAACTGCGTTTATTCCGGGGGTTCAGTCAGAATTTAATTTCGGGAGCGGATAATCACGGCTAAAATACTTTGTAACCAGTCGTAGGGCGCGTGAAAATATTTTTCCCGTCTGCTGGAAGCTCTACAGCCTGTAAAAGTGCCTTTTTCAAGTCTTCCGGCCGAGTTTATTGCGATTTTTTTAAAATTGTTATTGTACAAAACTGTATTTCCTTTCTGAAATGTTTTTGCATTGCAGTTCTATTTTGTAGTCCTTATCGGGTCGCAAACTGTGTAGCTACATTTGTTTCGTTTTTTTGTGTTTGTTTTCTTGAAAAATTGGACCAATGTGTTGAACATGGCCGTAACAGGGGTTTAAGCATAAGTCTAAGCTCAAGGGTGGCGTTATACTTGTTGAGCGGCGCCGTAAATCGCCGGTTGGCGACATCCGCCACCGTCCGTCAGCGTACGGTATCGTATGTAGGGCTCCCCCGGAAAAATTTTGTGCCCCCTAGATAATTTTCAACCTTGCTTAGAAGTCATTGAAAACCCTTCACTGTAAATACCAATGAGTTGATTAATCAATTCACCTAGCGAGTTGGTTATTTCTGAATTAATATCAGTAAACATTAACTCACTCTGAGTTGACTTGATTCGCACTCTTAATTGCGTTTAACATGGTTGAGTTGATTAATTATTCTTAGAATTAATTGAACTCAAAATTCTGAATTCTGGTAATCCTAACTCAGACTGAGTGGATTCAACTCATTCTGAGTTAAAATCAACTCACTGAAATTTACAGTGTTGAATGTCCCGCCTAAAAAGTTTTTAGCCCCTCTAGCAAGGTGAGCTGGCAATGGGTATATGTATTTCAACATCGTCGAATCACATTTTATTTTACTTGTTTTGTTTCTCATGAATAATGCAAGTTCCACTATATCACTCGTACACCAGGTGACTTTTCAGGGAGTAGCGTGACCGACACTGTAGCTTTTTTGGCTTCATTGCGCTGAACGCTGACGCTAAAAAAAGCTTCCGTGTGCTGAACACGGAAGCTTTTTGGCTTCAGTGTCTAACACACAGATGCTTTTTTAGCTTCAGTGTTCATCACACTATCCCTTCAAACGTCACCTGGTGTACGCATGATACTGTGAAAGTTGAATAACAATTTGCGTTTCAGCCAGCCCATATGCCTATGCGAACAAGCGTTCAGGCGACACGGCGTGTGACATCTATTTGAAAATATTGTATTTACAGTTAATTTTTGTTTTCAGAAATGTCAGTTCAAAACAAACTGTTGAAAATTGGTATTCTCGTCATGCTTATCAGTTATTTGTACACGTTGTATACGCGGAATAAAACAAAAAGTGTCTACACAATCGAACAAACAGTCCTGAATGGTTGGAATAAAATGATCGAAGCGCCTCCGACCCAATTTCGTAAAATTGTCATCGGGTAAAGTTGACCAAACTGGTGTTTAATCCGTTTCAGCATTCATTTATTTAGCACTTTTCACCAGTTTTGGGCTCGGAGCTCTTTAGGGGCGTCCGCTGAAGATTATATTTTGGGAGGCACCGAAATTTTGGGGACGCCGGCAATTGCAATTCAAGGTTGGTCACTTCTAGATCGAGTCTATTTGCGGATTGACGGTCCATGAATGTCCCTCGTGGGGACGCCTCAGAGCTATTGTACACTAAACCCAACATTTAAGGCTAAAGTTTAGGCTTAGGAAGCGGTTACGTAAAGGCTTGAGCTTACGTTAGGCTTACGCTTGTAAGCCGTTTTCTGGATGTAAGCCTAATCCTAAGCCTGTCGGGGGAGCGTCCAAATATTCATTTGGGTATCGACTCCTTGTCCAATTTATGTTTTTAAAAGCGTCAAATATGACAAATGTTATACAAAATGCAATATTTATGCACTTGACCTAAGTAAATGTGAATATTTTTTAACAATATTTTTATGAGCTTAAGATGCAAGTGAGTAAGAAGCCAAACGCAGTTTTAGCATTAAATTTATTCAATACTAAGTTCTAATTTTAAAGATCTACCGGATTTTGTTGTCTCCCGATTGTAAAATGCCAATTTGAACACTTGTTTTATTTATTAATACTTCATTTCAGGTTTAATGGTAACGTCGACATGATCGTGTCTGGGACGGCGTTGTTGCTACGAAGTAACTCGAAGCTCGAGCAAGCAAAGGAACATTCGCCAATTTTTACAACGGACCAATTGGCTGAAACTTTTGCTCATTTTTTCAGGTATTTACTTACCATTTACAGTGAAATACCCTAAGCATAAGCAAAAAAATAGTCCAAAGCTTAAGCTTACTCCATTGGAGGCCCCCCTTTCTCCCTGATTTTTATGGGCCAATACATTAAACCCTTTCACACCTGAATTTATTTCATTTTAAGTGAAATTTAAGTTCAAACTAGTGGTTAAACTATGATTGTGAGGTGTTCAGAAAGCAAATGTACCCATCGTAGGACATCCAGTTATTTGGTCCAATTGCTAACGTTTTGCATCGAAGAGATTATACCAGTATATATAGCAGCTTAACCTAGGCAAAATAGCACTTCTCCATGCGGCGCTAGACGGCTAACTGCTATAACTATAACTAACAAATTGGCCAAAGTCAATCATTAATTCTTATGTCATGTCTCTGCAAACCAGCCATAAGTAGATTGGCCCATGTTACTTTAAGGGGCGTCCAGGTTTCTGATGGGTCCATAAAAGAGTAGGTTTAGATTCTAGATTACATTTTTTGCTTAGGCTTAGGCTTAGGAACACACTTTTGTAACGCTTAGGCTTAGGCTTAGGCTTACGAATACGCTTAGTCCACTGTTACGTCCCGTATAGTAACATTGGCCAGTAGATTAACAAATGTTTAATTTGTTGAATTATTATTAATTTTTGAAATAATTCAGCTGTGGTGCAGCAGCCGAACGTTACACTTCTGATACAAAAGTGTTCACCGATGCTGTCAAAGTTGCCGAAGACATTCCTGGTGCTTCGGTAAGCAATGTTTCTTAATACATCTTCCACAATAACTTGCGTACACCATGCCACAGTTTTTACACGCCTGGCAAGTGCAGGTCAGAAAAACAACATGAACTGCACATTACATTTACTGACATGTGACCACTGTAATAGGTAACTCCTTCTGGGTGAATTTTACGTAATTCTAAGTAATGTAATATTTCCAATGTAGTGTATATTATAAACTTCTGACAATGAATGTTGCAAAATAGACAGAGAGCGGTGCTATTCTGAAATATTAGTGCTTTCATTTGTTTAAAAAATTTCATACGACGCAAAACCAGATTGTATATACCTGATGTCGGGCCCGTAGCCAAGGGGACGCAGGAGAGGCTCAGCCCCTACCCTCGGAAAAATTGTGGCCACCCGAGAAGAATTTCAACCTTGCTTGTAATTCATTGAACACATTTAAATGCCCCTCCTGAAAATTTTTTTACCCCACCAACTAAGGTAAGCTGGCTACGGGCCTGCCTGATGTATACATTTGATAATTGTGTACGTTTTGAACCTTATAATTATTGTGTAACTCATTTTTTTCTTTATTTTCAGTGGGCAGTAGGCGGAAACGCAGCAATTATGGCACAACGTATCTCAGCGTCATACTCTAAGTCTCAAGTGTTTCTCGTTGGTCCAGTTGGACCACGTTTAGAAGCACTTTTGCATCCGAATATTCGAACTGAAAATCGCTCAAAAATTGCAAAAGATGAAATTCACTTGATTTTGGAATATAAGCAAGTTAGTTCTTCATTATTTTTTTGAATAGAAAAATGAGGTCGATCCAGAATTTCTTACGGCGGGTGTACTTGTCTGAAAAGTAAAAAATAGTTTATGTAATGAGAAGTGTTTTTCTATAACGTTCAAAGGAAACGAGTGCAAATGTTGCATTGATTTAAAATTACTAATCGTCCAACTTTGCGCAATGCACAAAAGTGTTAGCAATTGCATAAAATTTTGCATGCAAATTTTCAAATTAAAAAGCAATCCCGTTCATTTGCTTAAAACTATTGTAAACAAAGTATGCTGGAAACTTGCCAAAATACGTATGTGGGATATTCCAGCTTTAATTATGCAGATAAATTTCGTTTTGGCGCAACAAAAAACTACTGACACATGATTCTGTTTGTAATGCAAAATTTATATTTCAATCTTATCGATTCGTTTCCACTTGATTCCCACGTTTTTAAACTTTAGTTTGGTTAATAATACAACTCAAATATTTGAGTCTGAATTTTAAGTTTTGGCACAATTTCGCTGAAAATAAATATTGTCAAGTTAACCACAAAAAACCGTTAATATTTTGTCAATGTCCTGCTTGAATTAAATTTACGTTTCTAAGCTAACACCATAGTTCAAACTTATTTTATTTTTCTTTAACCGACTTAAAACAGTATAAAATGTGTTAAAAAACTGTATCCTGTTAGAAATTTAACTTTCTGTCTTATCAAAATTCCCTGCCTATATTCAATTATCTATTATTTTTCAGGGTGAAATCATCGGCGACTACGTCGCCCCAACGTCGTCTCGATTCATCACCTCCCACGACACTCTGTCATCGTCGCAAATAATTGTTGAACAATTTTTCAACGCCATCGAAAAGCATCGACCCGAACTGGTGATTATGTCCGGTCTCCACTTGTTCCACCATCAACCGGAAGAAATTTGGATGGATCGAATTAAAACGATTAAACGCGCTCTACACCAGATGAATCCAAATGTTCCGATTCATTTGCAGTTGGGCAGTTTTACCAATCGTGTTTTTGCGCAACATTTGGTTAACAGGGTTCGTTACGTTTTGACCACCGGAAGCTGTGACTGGTGGCGGATAGGTTCCCTTTTTGGCGTGAGACGTATTATCAGTGGTGTATAGCATCAATCACCAGTTAGTAATAGGTTTTCAATACACGAACTGCAGAGTTTAAATTGATGTTCCGATTTATTTACAGTTGGATAGCTTTACCAATCGCGTGTTTGCGTAATACTTAGTAAGTAGCGTAGGAGGCACAGCCGAATCCGACCGGGGTAACTGCATCATAGCCCAACTCAAAACCAAAAATTCTGTATTGAGGTCTAGTACTAAAATTGCGTTTGGCTTCAAGCTCACTCTGCTAGTATGCTTTTTGCTATTATATACCGCGTAGCTTTCCGCGTCAAACATTTCAAGACTCACTAAATGAGCTTGAAATGGAAAACTTGAACTGCTGACTGGTGACTTTACGCTTTGGGGGTGGTATTCTATAAAATAGTGTCCGGTCAAAAAATTGTCGTTTTATTTCCGTTTTCTGCCGCTTTGGATTATAATATCTTTCAGTTCTCTTTTACAATAATTGAAAAACGCTTACCCAATTAAGACGATCCCCAGACAGGAATCAAAACCAAAATTTTGTATTGCTTGCTTTAGTACTAAAATTACGTTTGGATTCTCGCTCGCTTTGCTTCTCAACTTGTTTACCGCATATCGCTGTGCGAAATCGTTGTTAGAAATTTCTGAATCTGCCATTATATTTTAGTCATTTTTTTGTTCAAAACGAAAGCAAGTAAAAGCTTAACAATAATCAGCATCGTTTGCCTCTACTAACCTTCATTACATTTCAGATTCTCGGGTACGTTTCATCAATTGGTCTCAGCGAGCAAGAACTTGTATTTCTCGCCCACGCCGCTGACGGGCCTCATCAAGAGCTGTACCCTTTGTCAGGCCGGGTGACGCTGCCAGTCCACAAAGCAGTCGATATCCTTCACTGGCTCATTACGACGTATGGAAAGGACCGGGCGTCCGGGCCTACGCTGAAGCGAGCATCGTACAAACTGGATAGAATTCACTTTTTTACTCTCACTTATCATATTTTGGTTACCCGAGGACCGGATTGGTCGAACAATGCTGCTGCGTTAGCTGCGGGTGCTAGAGTTGCGGGTAAATCGTGAAGAGATGTGGCTGTTGATCCGTAGTCAAGGGGGGGACTTGGGGGGCTCAGCCGGCCGGAAATATTTTGGCCCCCATAGAAAATTTTCAACCTTGCTTGTAAGTCAACGAATACTCTTGAATGCCCCTCTTGAAAAATGTTTAGCCCCCAACAGCAAGATTAGCTAGCTACGGGCCTGAAGTGTTGTGTGACGTTGCAAATGGTACCTCTGTGGGAAATTTCGGGTCATGAGAAAAGGCACTTTTACAGGCTTAAACTGATGGGCTGTAGTAACCTTCTGCCTTGAAATGGCCCTAAAAGGATGTTCGCTTACAAATAGCACCAAACTGCCGAACGGCGTGAAATTGTTTGAACTCGTTTTGTATTTGAGTCATATTTTCTAGCTATTTAATCTGGGAAGGACACAGCGTTAGCTTCAGATGAACAGTTTGCATTACAACATTTTCAGCTTAACACGACGAATAGAATACCGATCCAATTCGGTTCGGCAATTCAGAATGGTTAGTGGACCTGGGGACAAAAAAGTAGTTTCTAGAGAAAAATGAAAAATTTCCAAACACGTCATAAGGTTGGTGGACGGTGCGATACGTTGCTTCAAATAGTCGTGGTCGTAATCGAGTCAAGTTGAGTGTTTCAGGTTCAACTGAATGTGGCGGTATAAGCGCAACCACAGTCGACGCAAACGCCAACGAATTGAGAATCGCTGAACGATTCGTGCTCGATACGACTACTGGAACACATTACGAACTGTCGCCGCATTCACCAATGGCCAACTGGGTCCGCGGCGATGTGTTCTTTATGTTTTCGCCGGCTTTAGTTTGTAAGCAGCCTGAGAAAACTGTCGGTGTCGGCGACATTATCGCCACGACAGGCTTGATGTATTCATCGTATTATAAATTTGAACGATAAAATTTGCGGCAAAAAGTTGACATTTTTAAAGGCACAAACGGATGAACTCGGAGATTTGAGCAAAATGTGTCCAACAGGTGTGCGGTTCAACAATGTTCGCCGGGTAACATTTGTGCGTGCTTCGAAATGTTTTCATGGTTTCAATGGCGTTGGGTTGTAATCAGCATGAAATTACTCAGGGGGTCAGAGATATATGCCATGCTTCTACAGGGTTGACGCGTTCATCCTATTGTGTAGATTAGAACGGTGATGGTTCGGGTTCAAGTTGGACATTTGGGGTGGGTAAGTGCTCCAAGAGTGAGTATGCAAGAGATTTTGGAGGGATATGCGATGGACACCGTATCGCAATAACTGGAGCCAAATGAGTATATTAAAGCGAGCATCAGACTATTTGTTCAGAATTGTTAAAAGTTAAACGGCGAAATGTGAGCGTAAAACGTACAAAATAGTATTATGGGAACGGGTATACGGTTAATATTAGCTCAAAACTTATTTAGAGGGGGTTAAGCTATTAACTTTAGATGAGAGTATATATAGCCGTAATTTAAAAAATAATAAAGTATCAACTATAAAATTTGGATTCAAACGGCTTATAAATTGTTTAAATAGTACATTTAATATTGGTTGATCCTGGAATAATAGAATAATAAGACAGTAACGTTTGATTGACGAACTACTTACCGCCTGTACTGTAGTGGCCCAAACAAGAGGAGGTAATAAGAGGGGTCCCCATTTTGAGTCCCGATCAATAGGAGTCCGTACCCCTAATAAAAGTCCGTAAGCGGATAGAGTCCCTAAACCAAGATTAGAGTCCGTAAATGTCAATTATCCCTAATTTTAACGCATAAATGACTCCAGGACCAAATAATAAAAGTTGATTTCGAGACTTTAACATAAGTTTTGAAAATACATTCCTAAGTGTAACCTTGCATTATCGCCCAAGCTTTTGCTGCAAATCAAAAACCGTTTAATTCAACGGATAATTGCAGTACCGGATATATATCAGTAACGAAGAGTGGCGGAGGACGGGTTCAAAATAAATACCAGTTCGTAACCGAGTAACCGGGGGTTACCCTCTGGAGACGCCAAATAAATATCAGTCCCCCTCTTATTCGATTCACTGCAGTACAACGCCAAAAAATAACGTTTACTAGCTACTTTGGGTTTAAGGGTCAAAATTTGCGGAAGATAAGCATTAATATATAATTGAAAGTTGAATTGAACTGGACTCCAAGTAATAAGCAAATACAAAACGCTGAGTGCCAACTAAAGTCGGCTTTATGGATGCCTATAAGAAATTGGTGACACAAATCGGGCTAAAATGTGGGATAGAATAGAAAAAAAACAAGAAAAAAAAAAAAATATTATTATTATTATATTATTTGGTTTTGAAGAAAAAAAATTTTCAGACACCCCACTACAATCTGCTTTTACTGCTTTTTAATTTTTTTTTATTTTTAACTTAAATAAAAAAACAAATTTTAAAACTAGCGGCCCCTTTTATATGAGACATTTGTGCACAATAAAATAGAATATTAATCTAATTTTTCTTTTTTTATACTATCTATTTTAGATTATTTTATTCTTAGATTAGTTTAGATTTTCATACTAGTGCCTGCCCTGTAACGCTTAAGAACTTTCTTCCCAACCCCCTACGCCAATAAAAGTAATATTGGCCGCTCAAGCTAATCCTAGCAGTATCAATGTCATTTTCTAGGTTAACTTATCCAAGAGTGCTGTGTAGAAAAGAATGTACCCAGCGCACGTTGCGTTTTGGGCGTACCCCCTGTCAATTTTACACCTCGAAATATTGCAGTTGTAAACAATCTCCGATTATCATTTAAAAAGCATGCGTATTCTACGTTTCAAACATCAATTATCTCCCTCTAAATAATGTGTAGTCGGCCCAATACGCAACGCCCTGTGGTACATTTTGTACCGCACAAATTTGGGTAGTTACACGCTCTTGTTAACGAGTGATTATCCACTCTTGGCTAAACTGACTTGTAGCTTACGCTTAAAGTCCTTTTAAATCACACTCATTTCCGCAGTTTAAGCTACTCAATTGAAGTTTGGAAAATGAAATGATACAACAGAATATTAATAGTTTGATCCTAAACCAAATGTATTCTTGTAGGCTTACTTATTAAGAGCGATTTCCTCGCAAACAAGCTGTGTAATTCTTAGCAGATAAATAATTTTTCGTTCAGCACCTATAAACCAAACCAAAAATGTAATTACCTTAAACTCGTGTTAAACTTAAAAATACGTTAGTCTAAGTTAAACTTAAAATTCTAGTTTAGTTGATCCGGCCGGCCATTTAGCGTTACTTAAACGAATATTCGAGTTTAATTAAGCTATAATTTAAGTTTTAGGTTTTAGGGTGCATTTGTGCTTTAATATGTGGTTCATTTTCTATTTTTTACTGTATTTTATGTGATTTGTACATATGAGCGATGCTGTGGTTACGAAGCGTCAAATGTACAACTTCTAGCCATACATCAGGTAAGACTTATAATTGGCCTATGCTCACTTAAAGCCTAAGCATACCTCGCCCTAAGTATTTTTTAAGCATAATTTTCTGTAAAAAATTATTTTTTTACAAACAAAAATTTTAAATTTTGAAATAAATAGAAGAAAAGAGTAAGTTTAAGTTTTAAACTAATTTTTTGTTTGGTTTATTCTTAAGCTTAGGCTTATGCTTACGAATGTGCTTATTCTTACGCTTAGGCTTAGGCTTAGGCTTAGGAATATGCTTGTAATACTGTTCGCCCTTGTTCTTTACATTGGCCAAATTAGCTAAGAAAATATGCTAGATCGTTTGAATGGCAGCGTTACTTTTTGGGCCGTTCCAGTTTCTCGTGGGACAGACTAGGCTTAGAATTTAGACTACATTTTTTGTTTAGAATCAAGCTTAGGCTCAGGTTTACACTTTTTCAAGGCTTAGGCTTAGGCTTAGGCTTAGTAATAGTAATATGCTTAATCTACTGTTACTGCCCTAAAAGTAACATTAGCCGATGAACAATTTGTATTCCAAAACTTTCAGCGCGACATGAAGGTGTTGGTTTGTTGTGTTTTTTGATACCTGATGTGCTCTTGGCAAAGGTCTATATTTGTTAGGGCTCATGTACAAAACAGGGCCGGAACAGTAGTAAACATATTCCTAAGCGTAAACCTAAGCCTAAACCTAAGCCTAAGCGTGAAACTAAGCCTAAGCGTAAGCAAAAAAGTTAGTCTAAAGATTAAACTGACTCTATTACAGCCACGCCGGGAAACGATCCGGCCCTGTTCTATACATGGGCCTTTGTTTTGTTAGTGTTTTCTATTTTAATTTGCAACAGCCAAAAGGTATTAAGTTTTATCATTTGTTTTCAATAGTTCGTGGGTAACTTTACACCTGGAGTCAAAGAACTTTTTCAATATTAAGTGAAACAAAATAACGGATCGTATAAAATTTCTCGCTTACAATATGCAATAAATTTTAATAAAAATGAATCAACATTGCAGAAATGGGCCCACGTGTAAGATCAGGGGCGGAATGTTTTTCTGTGAGACTACAATAGAGTAAGCTTAAGCTTTAGACTAATTTTTTTGCTTGGCTTAGGCTTAGGCTTAGGAAAATGATTGTATACTGTTCCGCCCCTGTTCTTTACATTTTACCAGCAATGTAGGTACTACTGTAATGACTTGAAAAAAGGGAGGACGTAAAGACGAGGGTCCCATTTTGAGTTCCAATCAATACGAGTCTGTATCCCTGATTAGAATCCGTTACTTTACAGCGGCCATAAGTACTAATTAGAGTCCATTATAGAGATCAATGCAGAAGAATGGCCTAAGCTGTGCAAATAGGTAACCCTCAGACAACCCAAAAATTCAGAAAAAATATTAACGGACATGGCAAGCAATAAAAGTGCTCCGAGACACGTGTTTTACTAACCCCAAAACTGAAGCTAAAGCATAAACCAGTGAGAGAAGTGAGCAAGGGACACAAGTACTTTTACAAGCTTTAAGATAAGCTGCTGGTTCCTATATGTCAAAAGGCAATTCGTTCAATGCTCACTACCCTCGCTCTAAAGACAAACTTGCCCAGAACAGGGCCGGAACAGTAGTATAAGCATAATCCTAACCCTAAGCTTAAGCCTAAGCCTACGCCTTAAGCGTAAGGATGAACCTATTCCTAAGCCTAAGCCTAAGCAAAATAATTTAGCCTAAAGCTCAAACTGACTCTAGTACAACACCTCCGGAAAACGATGCGGCCCTGGTCTATACACGGGTCAACAAAGTTTTGTCTAATGTTATTGTTTGCCGGACCAAGCTTAGCCATTTTATTTTAAGAAAAATTCCATATAGAGTGGTTTATGGGTTGTACTATACTTTTGATGATTTCGGGCCCTTCACCGGCGCCGTCCGTCGCTCTCCGTCACTGTTCGTTCGTCACTCTTTGTCCGTCATTGTTCGACGCTGGCCGCCCTTTGCCGCCCGTCACTGTTCCTTACCGTGTACCACACTGCACGTATACTTTTGCGTGACACAGCAAGTCAATTTGTGAACAAAATGATTTTGACATGTGAAGACCCTGCTGTATAGAAAGTAATTTTTTGCAGCATAGCTTGATGCAATAAAATAAGTATTAGCGCCACCCTAAGCCCTTTTTTGGTAACGGTTCCTATCAGTCCAAATTTCTCGGTACGCTACTTTAACCCTTTCTCACATGAATATTTTCTATTTCCCCTGAGACCTACTTTTATGCTAGGATTCGAACTCCGGTGACTGAAGTGGGAGGCGTATACCATCATCACTCAGCAATAGGAGCTTGACGGTCGAGCCCGAGGGGGCTCTCACGTCTTGTGGTGATTTAGTAGTATGTATACGTGTTGCAATTGTTAAACATGGTACGATATACATTATTTAACGTATATACACTGCGCTTAGTTGCCTATAGGCAACTCAATGTGAGAAGGGGTTAATAAAAAACAGCTTTTATTGCAAAAATTGATAGAATTGGCTTTTCAAAGACCTGACCACGGACACGTTTAATTTAATCAAACCTTTTCATAGTTTACACTACGCTATTATTATCACTTGCAAATCCTAGGGGGCCTGCAAAGGTCACGGCCATTCACCCCTAACAGCTATCAAACCAACAGTTTTAGTAAAGACTAAAGATTTAGTACTAAAATTGCGTTTGGTTTGTGGATCGCTTTGCAGACAAGGTTTTTTGGGTATTTATGTATTGCGCGGTGTGTCCCATCACGAATTTCTGGATCCGCTTCTATAGTTGTTGTTAGCGGCTTTCAATCGTACGAACCATATGTGCAATAAAATGAAACCCTTCAATTTTTGTTTATTTATCGCGTCCTGAAATCACATCTCAAAACCCTGATGGGTTATTTTTTTATAAAGTACAAAATGAAGTTTTACCCCCGAAACTGATGTGCGGGTTTATTTTGTTGACGTAAAGCGGCCAATGTATAGAATAGGACCGTAACAGTAGTATAAACGTTATTTCGAAGCCTAAAAGCGTAAATATGTGCACATATACCTAAGCCTAAGCCTAGGCGATCAAATCGTCTAAAGCTTGAACTTATACTCTATGGCTGACCCGCAGCAAAACGTTCCGCCACTGATCTTTTACATGGGCCTGCGAAGCTAATAAATTTGTGATACGATTTTTGACTCATGTATACATCTGAAAAGAACTCGAGGGATATTGAATCAAACTGTTTCGCTTATTAGGATTGAGTTTTGGGCACTTGGGGTGTTTACTATATCTTGGCATAATGTGTTCCACTTAAATGAAACTCGAAATATATTGTCTGTATACCGAGCATCAGTAAAGATTGAAAAAACTATGCATATCAAAACAAACATTAATCAGAATCTTTCAATTTTGGCCAACAGAATTTAATTGTTCTATGTACAAATTTTCAAATGTAAACTTTAAGACACAAGACTCTCAAGCTTTTTTGTAAACTTTTGGGAAAGGTCGGCTATATATGAAATTCCGCGAAAACTGCTGTATTTAGATCAGAACTAAACGCTACCCGCGGCGCGGGAACGGTAAGAAAATTTTGACACGGGTGTACCTGCGAGTACAAAATGTGAAGCCTAAGCCTAAGCCTAAGCCTTATGCGGGGTTCACGTTATAACCGGAGCAGCTTAGGACACGTTTTGTCCCTATTAGATTATTGGGTAACATTTTGTCTGTTCATAGACCCCACACCGTAGTCAAAAATTCTATTTGTCTATTACCATGTGTGGGTCACCTTTTGTTCTCCCATATCATGATATTCGAGCTATTGTTTGCGAATATCATATGATATAATTTTAAATGTCTGTATACTGGAGGTAACATACCCAAATTGCCCTATTAAATATCGTATGATACTAGGATTTGAAATTTGAATTTTTGAGTTTTCAAGCTGTGGTTCTAAGCGATTCTGTGTCGGAAACGATTTGCAGGCGTGCATTTGGTATTTAAAGCACATCTGTACCTCTGCCGTCTTACTTTCCATTGTTTATTAAGCCCGCGGAATATCATATGATATTCGTAAAATTTTGGAATATCATATGATATTCACAAAAATGTCCCACAGTATCACGTGACATACGTGGTTTGTAAGCCAATGTCATATGACATTCGAGTTTTGCTTGTTAACCCAACATAAGAGCCCGAATATGAACGTTGACGTCGAATAAACATGGGACAAATCGTGACCCGCCTGCCCCGGTTATAACATGAATCCCGCATAAGCCAAGCAAAAAAATAGTCTAAAGCTTAAGCTTACGCTATTGCAGTACCACAGAAAAACGTTCCGCCCCAGATATTTACATTGGCCAGAATTGAAAACGCGGGTAAAAAATTTTGATTCCTTGCAAGCCTGAAATTTTCATAAAAAAACTTGAAACCATATAATGTAGAAAAACTTGGATTTTTACTCTGTTTTTACCGTATGGGTGAAAAATAAGTAGCGAGCGAGTAACTTCAATGCACTGCAAATTTACACAATTGTATTGAACGCATAAGAAAAAATAATGTCAGATAAAGGCGAGCAATGGTAAAGGAATTTTGCGCGGGTAAAGGATGATAACGGACAAAGAAATTTTGCGCTGATATACCGCGGGTAAAATGTAAAACTTCCGTGGGTAAAGCGTAGCGCCGATAAAAAATCTTTCCCAACACCTCTGAATATATCGGAACAGTTTCCGTTAAAATTTGTGGCCCATGTTACTTTAAGGGGCGTCCAGGTTTCTGGTGGGTCTATAAAAGTGTAGTATTAGATTCTATATTACATTTTGTTGCTTAGGCTTAAGCTTAGGAATACGTTTTTGCAACGTTTAGGCTTAGGCTTAGGCTTAGGAATACACATAATCTACCGTTGCGCCGCTTAAAGTAACATTGGCCAAATTTGTTATAATTATAAAACTATAGTTGAGTCACGCAATTCCTTTAATAGGCAAGTTTTTCTTTTTCGATTTTCGCATTTTAGTTTAATCACATACTAAAGTATTTCCGACAAAACGCGGGTCCGCAAAAATCATTTGTAATCATTTTCTCAAAAGAAACCAACCGCTGCAGTGGTATGCAAAAACTTCTATGGAAGACGATTGGACAAAGCATAGTTGTAAGTAAAATTAATATTAAAAAAGTTATGACCCTTGTACACCCCCATTTTTATACCTTAGCCGGCCCATGTATAGAACAGGGCCGAATCGTTTTCCTGCGGGGCTGTAATAGAGTCAGTTTAATCTGTAAACTAACTTTTTAGGCTTTGGCTTAGGCTTAGGCTTAGGAATAGGCTCGTCCTTACTTTTAGGCTTAGGCTTAGGCTTCCACTTATGCTTAGGCTTAGGAATAGGCTCATCCTTACGCTTAGGCTTAGGCTTAGGCCTAGGATAATGTTGATACTACGGGTTCCGATCCTGTTCTATACATGGACCTTTTAGCCTATGCTAAAAGTTTGGCTTGAGTAAAATGCTTCCTAAAACCTAAACCTAAGCCTTATTATTAACATATGGTGAGCGTAAGTGTACAAGAAGCGAAAGTTTTACATCGATGTTTAGAAATTATGCGTTTGATCTGAATTGAACTAGGCGATGGTGTCTCGTATTTGAATCTTGTTCACGAACGAGTGTATGCTTTTAATAGAGTAAGGATTTCGATTTTACTATTGAATGTCAGATAGCGAGAAGGATACACAAAACGGAATTCGTTGTCATCGTTTTGATCTCAGCGGCAGATCCAGAAATTTTCTCACGGGACGGCGTACATCCGCACGCTCTCGCTCTGGATCCGCTAGCGTTTGACCAGGGCCACGATAAAAATTCTCAAATAGACTAAAATGTATACGTCGCGACTCTGTGTCAAGATTGCAAAAGTGATACTTCTAACGGTGTTATGACATTTCGACTCATCTGTCAACTCGACATCCCTAAAGTACAAGTTGCAATCCGAAATCTTGTCGACTCGACAATTTGTAAGTATCCCACTTTTTATGCTGAGGCCTAGACCTGTGTTTAAGATTATGATTTAGAGAATCTCATTAGAACATTGTCGATCGACGAGTTATCGTGCAACGATTTGTCGTATTATAGATTCATTTCTGACAGATTTATTTTTACTCTAATAAACTTAAAATACAGCAGTTTCTGATCACTTTATTTTTAGTTGAACAGATAACAGATACCGATTATTTACCATTTAATTTTTAAAAGCTACTTATGTGCAGATATGAATAAATAAATAAATAAATAAATAAATAAATAAATAAATATATAAATGAATATATATAAATAAATATATAAATATATATTTATATATGTATCTATATATACATATAGACATATATATGTATACATAAAAATTTAATACCTTTCTAAATTTTGGTAAAGGTAATAAAGTTCACGTCTCCTTGCTATTTAAGAAAAAAAATAAAAGTTAACAACATATTCTTTCATAACTCAGCATAATATTTCATTAAGTATTTGTCCACAACCCCCCAACTGAGATCATTTCACACACAGCGGAAGATCCAAAAATTTCTGATACAGAAGGACACGGGATACGTCGTGATATGTAAAAATACTGAAAAACTCTCGCACGCAACGCGAGCGAGAAACCAAACGCAATGTTTGGTGTTAAATTTTAACAAAATCGCCATTTTGATTCTTGTTGGAAGACTTGACCGGCTTCGACCCCGAGTGGCTTTTATTAACGGCTTCGACCCCGAGTGGCTTTTACTAAAATTGTATCATTCGTCAACACCAAAAAACTCTCAAATCCTGACAAAGAAACAGATCTTGTCTTAGATTTTAGCGTCACACATAATCGAAATTAAAGTTAGTGGTTTTGCATTTTTGCAATATAAAACTTAAATTGTGCAATTTAAATGCAGTGTTTTGGGCAATTTTGGCATGCGACCACCACCAGTAGCAGCAGCACCACAACAAACCGCAACGCTTATGCAATCTGTAAGCAAAATGATTTGATATATTGCGCAATGGTTATATATCACAGGGGTAAACCTAGAGTCGAAAACTGGGGCCGAGCGTCTATTATAATAGATATTTGACAGGAGGGAACGCTGTCTTGCTGAACCATTATTAATATTAAGAGTTTACCAATTCAGCTAAAGTAACAGTACATTATTTGTTTCTTAGAAGTTTGCTCACCCTCATTTCTAAATTTGTACGCTACACCATAGGTTAATACATATGGTGTCGGTTTGGAATAAATGTTTATTATTTTTGCTTTTATAAACTTTGCAGAAACTTTTAATGCGTTCTACATTAATTATGGTGATTTTGAGGTCGGCATGGTCAGCATACAAGGGGTGGACTGGTTTTCTGCCCCCCCCCGTCGTTTTGTTTTGGTTTAACATACGTTTTATTTTTAAGACAATGATTTGATTTTAAAATCACACTTTGAAATAGTTCGCGGATTTTTTTGAAGGCAATGTAAACTTAAAATTGTGTGTCGTACATCTTTAGGCGTTTGAGTGCCATGGAGCAGGAAAACGTTGCACGTTTCGACCAATGTAAACATCAGGGACTGTACGATTTTCAGCGGGACTGCAAAAGAATAACCTTAAGCTGGTAGACTGATTTTTTGCTTAAGCTTAGGCTTTAAGTTATGAATTTACTTATACTACTGTTGCGACCCTGTTCTATACATTGGTCCCAGTTTACAAGGGAAGGAATATTGTAGAGATCTAGGACCCATATGACCCGTATTGTCCAACGTGCGTAGCACATATCATCAGTTGGTGATAAGTCTTGCAGTCTTTGAACCAATGAATGGCGAGGTTAAAAAATCACCATATGTTTCGTAGTTGACATAATATATATGCAATAGGAATGAGAAGATGGTATAGCTGTGCCCAATTTCTAGCCTGGGTCCAAAAACCGATAACTGCTTCAAGTTTTAGTGTTGAAATGATTAATTTATACCAATCAGTGCCAAAAAGCTATCTAAAATTTCAATTTCTTGGAAATTTATTTCTAACACTAATAAGCAAGTTAATGATGCAGCTTATTGACAATGCAGTTGAATAATTGCTCTAATATTCAAAAACGTTGGCGTAAGATTACACTTGGCTCAAAGTTTTAATGAAACGAGCAATTTTACGAAAATACATTTTATCGAAAAAATCAATTTTTTTTATTTTCAAGTCTAAATCTGGCCCGTAGTCCCAAGGGCGGGTAGGGGGGCTTAGCCCCTCTAGAAAACTTTTGGCTCGCTAAAAGATTTTTAACCTTGCTTGCTAGCCAACAAAATGCTTCTGTTTCACTGCAGAAGCAAAAAAGAAGGTATCTCCCGCAATAAAATCTGGTTCCTTCTAAAATTATGGAGCCCAAGAAGTGAAACAAGTCGTGAAATAAAATCTGGTTCCTTCTAAAATTATGCACCCCAAAATGTCAAACAGGTCGCGACCTAAATCTGGTTCCTTCTAAAATTATGAAGCCCAAAAAGTCAAACAGTCGTGAAATAAAATCTGGTTCCTTGTAAAATTATGAAGCCCAAAAAGTCAAACAGTCGTGAAATAAAATCTGGTTCTTTCTAAAATTATGCAGCCCAAAATGTTAAACATGTAGCTAAATAAAATCTGGTTCCTTGTAAAATTATGAAGCCCAGAAAGTTGAACAAGTCGCGAAATAAGATCTGGTTCCTTTTAAAATTATGGGGCCCAAAAAGTCAAACAACTCGCGAAATGAAATCTGGTTCCATCTAAGATTATGGAGCCCAAGAAGCCAAACAAGTCGAAAAAAAAATTCTGGTTCCTTCTAAAGTTATGGGGCCCAAAAACTCGACCAGGTCACAAACAAAAACTATGCTATTCAACCTAAAAGCGATGTTTACTGGTATAGAATGTTGAGCTCTTTGCAGCATAGCGTGATGCAATGCTATAAGTTTTGCTTCGTTTTACGGTGACGTGACTCAACGACATAAAACTAGAGTTTAATTCAAACCGGTGAGTGATTTCGATATATAATTTAGTTCGAGCAACACAATTCCTTAAAAATTGACAGCAGCTTGAAAATCCTGTGTCCCGAAATGCCTTTATTAAAGCAAAATATTTGAGTTTTGTAGCTCGGCTCGCGTGCGTAATAGATTGGGCGAAACAATTTCTAGAGGGCACAAGAAAAGATTTTCCTAAAATAGAATACTTTTGATGGAGTTGAAAAAAATTCGGCCTGGGAAGCCGCTGAAGCAGCTCGTGGGGGTGGCGCCCACCTCGCCCACCTGTAATTGTTGGTTTGTTTCTTTGGCACATTTAAGGCTAAGACTTAGGTTTAGGTTTAGGCGTTCTACTTGATGTAAGATTAAACTTTGGCAAAGGCTTACGCTTGAGCTCACGTGTAGGCATAGGCGGATCCCGAAATTTCTGACGGAGGGACTGGCAAATGTTATGAAACGCAATTTTTACTCTATGCTGTACATGACAATTTTCTGAGGGAAAAATATTGCGGAAGGGTAACAAGACCGTATGGTTCTAGTAGTTTCCGTTAATACAGCCTTCATATTTACACTCCTCGCAACTCATGTATTTCTCTGAGTATTTAGTTCGACAACTTGTTAACCAGACAACTTGTCACACGCCATTAGGTTTAGGCCTATCTCAGACATTTCAAATTAAACTATTGTAATCTTGCAGTCAGGAAAGGCAGGAGGAAAGGTTCGGACCCTAAAACTTTACCTCTCTCTTAATAAATTTCGGGGTCGATCAAATCCTCATAAGCTCCAATTGATCTGTTGCCACTGTTCATAACAATACATAATTTGCTGGTTTAACTTTTAGGCTTATTCAGCACAACAAACATGTCTGACCATTTGTCTATGGTGTAAAATTTCCAACCCACCAATATCCCACATTGTTACCGCAGACAGAACCACAAATTCGGAATCTTTACTACATTTCACAACGGAAAACTTTCACAATTTGCGTGCATTTTTGATCGATGTAGTAGCAGCGTAAATAAAATTCCAACAAAATGTGACTGAGTTGAAATTTGATCCATTTGTGTACAAAATATTAATTTAAATCATCTTGTATTCTCCGACAATAAAATAGGTTGCAGCCATCACAGTTGGTTACTGGGTTTTCAAAATTATTTTGCAGCGGATCTGCTTTACCTGCGGTCCTGTCAAACAAACTTCAATTGTTAATTAGTTAATTTTAGCCAATATCTGTAGTATGTTGTTAAGTTGTTTGGTTTACGCTCATTTTCTGCGAAATGTCGGATATTTTATTTCTGAATATTGTAAGAAAAGTGAAACAAAACGCGCTAAACAGATGAATTTTGCAAAATTGTGCAAAATTTTACTACCGAAATTGCCGGAACTTCCGACAAAAATTCTACCGGAGCCGGAGCCGGAGGCAGACCTCCGGTTGTACGCTGATATATATCTGTTGCTGCCGGCAAGCATACTACACAATGTGCATTGCATATATTGCATATGTAACAGGTCAATCATGTCTTATGCTTACATATATATGATGGACGCCAAGGTCTAAAGGCTTGAGTAGGCAACACACTGAAGGTTTTCGCCAGAAAGTGTCTGTTTTCGTTATCCAATCATAAATTTCGAGGTAGTATATTTTTCATACAAAGAAATCAAGAAAATAAAAACGAAATACTGCTCCAAAAAGCTTAGAAAATAAACTTTTTAACGAAACCTAAAACAACGTAATCCTAATACCAAACTTGACCAAAGCTAACTTCTGCTTAAAGCCTAACCCGTCTAAGCTTAATTCTAAGCCTAATGCTTAATTTAAGCTATTAACCCAACCCATAAGCATGTTTTGTGTGACTTTTGTCTGTAAACATACGGCTAAATTGCTATTTATTACAAGACTCGAATCCATCATTCGAATATTGCGGGCAACGTCGAAAACTACTAAAAACGTGAGTCGAGTTTCAACTTTGACATATGATTGGTCACTTCTGCGTGCCAGTTATTGCCATACTCCACGAGGCGGACAGAGATAGGGGTCAAGGCGGTCGCCCCGCCCCCCATATTTTAAATTCATTACTGCAAGTCAATGACACTGCCTGAGTTGATGCATCGTTAACGGTTTGACAATTGTATCAGAAAAATAGTTGTTTTTTGGTGCTGCCCCACACCGCTTTAAAGTTGTTGGTACGCCGCTGTTATACTTAGACGTTAATAGGAAACTCAACTATAGTACCTGTTGCAGTGAATGATTGGTTAAAAAAGATCGTTTGACGCCTTGATCGAAAGCAGAAGATGGAATTACTTTCAACTTTTTAATATTCGAGTACCAGGACAAAAATTGTTGTAAAAAAATTCAGGGGTCGAGAAAATTCCGGGGTCGAAGAGGTTTATAATACATATTGTCGACAGGATGGCCTACACTCTCGTGCGATCATCCCACCACAGGTGACGTTTATTACTGTGACTCAGACTCAGGTTGAGATTTAGGCTTAGACTTAGATTAGCATTTTGGTCAACCTGAACCTAAGTCTGTGCTTAAAAGGTTAAGGTTGTGGGGGGAGTGCAAAACAACCGATGGTTATTCTGTACACATTATTGTTCTGCTATTAAGAAAATAGTTTTAGAAGGAAACAATTATGATGGTTTCAGCCCTCTATCTACTCTACATATCCGGCAATTATAGCCTGGCTCACGCCGTAACCAGCTAGACATGCTATGTGTTGACGAAACGATTTTTGGGGGGCATATTATTGATGTCACAACATTGATTAACGGATCTAAGCCTTCATAACGTGGGGCAAAATTTATATATATATATATATATATATATATTTATATATACATACATACATATATATACACATATAATATTTATATAATGTTGAACTAATTTTGAAGTACGAATAAGGTGATAATGAAATTTAGTATATATTATTTATATTATTAGACACGGCAACGACATTATGGAACGCCGTGTCATGTTAAATTTCACCTGTTTGTAATAACAGCCAAACCAATATGTTTCATTACTTCGGCATGTACCTAGTGAACCAAACAGTAATCGGACTTTACAGTTTTGCATAATCCACAATAACTTGCGAACACCAGGTAACTTTTTAAACCAAGTTTCAGTTGTACTAAAATCAGAGACGTTTAATTTATTGATAATACGTGTGCTAACAGCTATTTCTTTGGCCCAATTGTCAACTGTACGTTTAGTATCAGTTGGTGATAGGTCTTCTAACTTGCAAATTAGCTTCTATGAACTTTGCTTATGAGTATTATAATCAAACTAAATGCTAAGCCTAATATAGGGCTGAGGTTACAAATGTAAAATAGGTGCTAATTATATATACTTTCGAGAGTTGATAGCTTTACAAGTACAAACAAAACTCGAATCTGTGCTCTTGGCAGAATTATTGATTTGGAAATCTTTTTTGTTTCGAAATTTCGCAAAGATGAGTCCAATTTTTGGTGAATTTAATAACAAAATCAAATGTACTTCTGATGAGTTGGACGGCAACCGATTGTAGCTGTTTTGAATATCTTCCAGTTTAAACGAGTATTCAATATTAATGAAAAATTCTGACTCGTTTTAAGTATAAAATGCAACGCTTCTTTTCATTAATTTTTAATTCATTTATGCTGATTTTTCTCCTCAAATTTTCTCTTTTGTTTATTTTGACATTATGCTCGAATTTAAACCTAAATTTAGTTTAGGCACGTTGTTGGCTTCGGTTTACACACCTGAGTAAGGCTTCTGATAGATACAACAGGTACGCCGCACTGTATAAATTTTTTTTCGTTGCCTTATTTTATAAGCATTTATGCTGATTTTTTTTCTCAAATTTTCTCTTTTGTTTATTTTGACATTACACTCTAATTTAAACCTAAATTTAGTTTGGGCACGTTGTTGGCTTCGGTTTACACACCTGAGCAAGGCTTCTGATAGATACAACAGGTACGCCGCACTGTATAAATTTTTTTCGTTGCCTTATTTTATAAGCATTTATGCTGAGCCCTGTGCTGGTTTCCTAAAAAAGTGCACAGCACCTATTACCAGTTGGCGAAATATCTTGAAACCGGGCTTAAAAAATTGGTAAATTTTCGTGTATACTACATTTATTTTTAGTTTCTGGCAAATTTTGTCATTAGTATGACTGAGCGTTATCTACATTTTGATTGGTTGGAAAGGTATGTAACAACCTAATATTTAGACACGGGGCGGGCTGTCAATAGTTTTGAAATGCAGTTTTTACTGTATACAAAATATTTGCCGATTTTCTAGGGAAACGGATCGTAACGTATGAACCTTCCAATATTATCCCAAAATATTTGCTGACAGGGTGGCGTATGCCCCCCTCTGGATCCGATTGTGATTTGACTCAAACCCCAAGCCCTCGTATTAATTAAAAAATTGTCAAAATCTGGAAATATTTTATAAACTTGAACCACAACTCGTTTCTGTCAGTGTTCTATTAACTTTAACAAAGTTCGTGATACAAGAAATAATTCTTCTACAAAATTCAACTTTCACAGTTTGCTTGTCAATTTTAGTTTCAAAATATTCAACTACTTTTATACGAACAATAGGTAAATTTTTGGTAGCTGACAAAGCTTTCATTTGCAAGTAAACCGATATCTTGCACGCCACCCTTTACCCAACTGTTTACCAGTGTCAGAACGGGGGGACGCCGAAGGGCCATGACCCCAAATTCAGCCTCTTCACCCTGGATTACTTGACCAACAAGCGTAATGCATAGGTTTCGTGCTTGCATGAGTCCACAGAATTATTAACCATCTAAATTAAATTTTGATTCAACTCCCTTGCCCTATCCGATGGCGATAAACACGAGTATGATCGGTATACAAAGTGTTTCCGAAGAAAGTACGTTGGACCCAAATACCGAAATTTTGACAGCTCTCTTCAAAGAAATACAATCCAAAGGCAACTGGTTCTTTGTTTATGTTTGCCAGTCGCCGCTGTGCGCAACCTAACCGGTTCAAAGGGAGGGGGCGTATGCCCAGTCCCATTAGAAAATTTTTTGTGATGAAATGGTAAGGTCCTTACGTTACCATTTTTTCCTCTCAGATAACTGGTATATATGGCACTCAGTAAAAATTGCGTTTTATAACTTTTTCCAGCCCGACCGGTGTCAGAAAATTTCCGGCTCGGCCGCTGGCTGCGCACAAATGCTTTGCCACCGTTTCTGTTTAAGATTCTGCCAAGCATTTTGCCAGGGTTTTAAAACTGGTGAGGGTCTTAGGTTAAATAGGCTGAAGCTTTGCCAGATTTATGGAATATATTACCAATGTATACAAAATTAATTTCGTGAAAAATTACTAATTAATTTTAGTTCATGGATTACGTGAAGTGTAGATTTTCAGACGTGCCCCAATTTCGCTTAAATTCCATTGAATAAAGGTGGGTACCAGTATACAATTTCTGGTATCGGGTACCAGTATACAATTTCTGGTATCGGGCAACATAGCTAATATATATAGTAGTATACCTGTTGTTTAGGTTAATGGAAATTTTTGCCAGTTTTCCTTTTTGCTCAGCACCTAATATTTAACCATTTGACGCATTGTATTTGTTTAAGCTTCGCGTTTTCACAATATAAACAAACATCGCTCGGGTTTAGAGGTGTTTGCATATATATCATTGCAGGCGGTTAATTAAAAAACAATATTTTAATATTGTAGTATAAACGGCTAAAACTAATAATGCCGTTTTATGATCGGTTTATGCATATAAGAATCTAAAGTTTGAAATTTTATTCTGTTGCTCTGATACATTGTCCCCCAAATTGCGGCGGGTAGCGTAGGAATGTACCCAGGGTCCCTGTATATCTTGCAGCATCCCCAGACAGTGCCGGCGGAAGCGCCCTCCAATCGCCCAAATGGATGGGACGACACGAGGGGGCGCATTGGCGAATTAAAATTTTTTTTCGCGGATTAACAAAAAACTTGTTTTGTATTAAAGTTCGTGACTTGCAAAGGTGGAATTATAGACTTCTCATGTTTATGATCGTTTTCGAAGTATAAGTCCCAGCATAGGCTTCGTTTACATCAGTTCTACAAACTTGACCAACTTCGAATTAGGAAGATCAGCAAAAATGCAACGCGTGCTCGTTACATTCTTTTGTACAAGAAATGTTCCCAGTTGTATGCTCTTCTTCAGTATGGATATTATCCACTCTTGTTTATAGTAGTTTCTCAATCTTGACATTTAACCTTCTCGTTTGATCAATAAAGTGTTTGAGAAATGCATATAGTCATATAGTTCTCGGTAGTTTCGTTCCGTCCAATTACAAACTGGCTCTAAAGTATCATTTTGGTAACCGCAAGCCATATTTACTAGCCGGCCCCGTCGCCAATGGGGGCAGGCGGCTCAGCGCCATCTGCAAAAGTTTTAGTCCCCTAAGAAAATTTTCAATCTTGCTTGTAAGTCATCAAATACCTTGTATGCCACTCCTAAAACATATTTAGCCACCCACCAAGGTGGCCTGGCTACGAGCCTGTTATTAGCTCGCGAAATGTGTGCTTTATAATAATAGAAGCGAATCCAAACTGTGATAAATAATAGCTTTAGTAAAACTGAATTTACAGCTCTCATGATCCTACTCATAGCCTCGATAATATTATTGGTTTGTTTATACTGGTCACTGGTCATTGTAAGCTTAGCCATAACGCGTGCCAGATGTGTGAAGTGCTTCAAAACCTACAAATTTTAATTTTTTCGGCCAATGAAAGATCAGAGCTGTAACAGTAGTATAAGCAAATTCGTAAACCTAAATCTAAGCGTTATAATGAGCTTATAAGCAAGCCTTAGCCTAAGCCCAAGCCTAAGCAAAAAATTACTCTAAAGCTAAAGGTTATCTATACTCTATTGCAGTGCCGCAGAAACACGTTTCACCCCTGATCTTTACATGGGTCGTTTTTTCGAACGATAAGATCGACCAAATTTGATTAATAGACAAATTAAAAAATTTCTGGTTAAATTGTGTATTTAGAAATTTGAGAGGGGAAATTAGATGTGAGACCCTATTTCAGGGTACGGGTGCTTCTAGGCACGCCACGCATGGCACTGCTTAACAATATTTTAAGAGAATAAGCACTATCGTCTAAACTAAAATTTTATCCTATGCTTCTTTGAAGTTGTCTCCATTCACTCATTCCAGCCAAGCAGTCTGTACACTGTGCGATCATGTTGTACCAGTTTTTGCCAGGTAAGGATTACCACTGCAGACATTTAGGTTTTTCTGTATTTGAGCCCAAAATTTTATGCCGTTGCGCGACAACTGTCATTATAATCTGGCAAAGGTATGCACAAGCGTAAATAACACGGATTAAAAGCCTAAATCTTCAAGTAGTTTGATTCTGTGAAAGATGAGTTTGCGGCTTGAGATAACATTTTCTGTTGCAATTTTGGTCAAAATATTTTTCGTATTAAGAAATTTGTGTAAGATTATAATGCGATTAATCTTGGTTAAAGTTATTAGTGCTTTTAAATGTCAGGTGGGATAGAAAATAACGAAATTTAGATGCAGGTACATAACTGTTGGCAGTGGGGGCCAATGTATACAACAGATCTGAAACAGCAGCATAAGCTTTGTTCTAATCCTAAGTCTAAGCAAAAAATAGTCTAAAACTTAAGCTTACTCTATTGCAGTTCCGCAGAAAAAACATTACGACCCCGATCTTTAGATGAAAAAATTAGGTTAACCACTCTTTTTAAGATATTTCATGGTTAACTATCTAAACCTAATAGCCTGGCTGATAATAGTCTAATATTTTCACAATTAATGTTTTCGTACCAAGTAACAAAGCATAGTTGAAAACTTTCATTCAAATCCGTACATTTAATTGAACGGTTTCTTTTGCTTATCCTCCGCCAGCCGGCGGTTGGCCAAAAATGGTTGCATTTCGACAATTTTGGCTTATTTGAGCTTCTCATAACCTCCCCTGATCATTTCACACCCAAATTTGAATTTTTGAAAAATTCGACTTTTGAGGTTCCAGCGGGCCAAATCAGTTATTTGACAACAACTTGTTAGCTAGCCAGACGTCTGATTGATGAAAATTTAACACCATTCCACTTAAATTCGCAAGCTGCGTCGAGTGGTATATAATTTGTGTAACTTTTTGACAAAAATTGTTTTAGGTCCTGACGAGATCCTAGTGACCTTAAAAATCGAATTGTTCACAAATTCAACTTTGGGTGTAAACGATCAGGGGACGTCATGAAAAGCGCAATTATGCAAAAATTTTAAAAATCCATCAATTTTTCAGAAAACGCCGCTGGGGGGGAATAACCGAAAAGACCCTACTGAACGGCAAATGATTTGAACAAATTCAATATTTTTTCTTTCAAATAATTTTTTGTTTTCTTTGAACCTTTGTTTTTGACACATTTTGACCGCATAGCCTAAGTAATAGGCCTTTGTACGTAGCAATTAGATGTGTATTTTTGTGGAAATGCTGCTAATTACAAGCAAAGACTTCTGTTTTTCGAAAATTATAGCATAAATCATGAATTTTTCGTCGTTCGACTTAAAATATTACAATTTTTGCATTGAGTTTCAGATGTGTTTTTAACAGGTCCTTAGCCATCTCAGTATGCTATGATGAGCTAAACATTTTTCAGGAGGGGCATACAAGAGTTTTCGATGACTTACAAGCAAGGTTGAAAATATTCCAGGTTGGGGGCGAAATTTTTTCAGCGGCACTGAGCTCACCTGTCCTTTTTCTGGCTACGGGCCCGGTTTTAACGCGTAAGTTGAAGCGGCGGCTCACAGGAAGGGAATTCTACGCAAAACGGATTCAAATCCCAAATACAGTGCTGTTCCTAGGGTGCAAGAATTCCCAAGGTCAATGTGTTCCGCCTCCACAAGTCAACAACACCTCGCCTATGCCCCAATTTTTTTAAGTATCTAATTTGCTAAACGACTGAAAAATAACTGTATAAAATAGCTTTGTATTCTAAATTTAAGAGCAAACATGAGACTCTTTACCACTTAAGAATAATGCGGGCAGTGAAGGGGTGGATTTAAGTAATACATATGTATATGGCGTAGGCCAATCTGTTATTCAGGACAGTTACCAATTGAACTAGACTAAACTGCTATTTAAAATAAATAGCAGTTTGGTGGATGCCAAATACCGATTGTGAGATGTCGCCAAACAACAGAGATGTAAGACCAACGCTGATTGGTTAACGGTATTGTGTCTGTCCAAATAATCAAATCTGATTGGTCAATAAGTTCAATAGCAGTTTAGCCCAGGCGAAACTGCTTTACATAAAATAGCAGACTGGCCCAGGCCGATTCATAAAATATACTAAGACATTATGTGTACCGACGTAATCTGGTTGAACCGTCCGTCTTACGCAAAAACAGTTCAAAACAAAAAATTTTGCGAGTGCAATGTGTAAGAAACCATACGCATTTTCAGTATTAATTTCCGTGTACAGTTCTTCGCAAGAAAAGCGAACGAGAAACCAAACGATATTTATTCGGACCAATTAAAAGTTTGATGCAAAATATTCCTCCCTTATTTCAAAATTTGGTGACGGTCCCCATGGGTGTGAGATAACCAATTTTGGCGTGTGGGTAGCACTAATCATGACACTGCTCAGATGCTTGCTTCAGATGTGTCTTAGCTACACGCAGCCGAGTTTGCATTCGTGGGAGAAATGGCCCATGTAAATATCAGGGGCGGAACGTTTTTCTGATATACTAGAATAGAATAAGCTTGAACTTTAGGCTAATTTTTTGGTTGGCTTAGGCTTAGGCTAATAGGCTTAGTAATAAACTCATTCTTACGCTTAGACTTAGGTTTAGGCTTAGTGTTAGGCTTAGGAATAAGTTTATAATACTGGTCCGCCTCTGTTCTTTCCATTGGCCGAAGAAATAAATTGGTTTCAAATTTGTGTTGAATAGTATATTAATTCCTTACGCAGAGTGATTCATTTCTTAGTGATTATAACTGACAAATAATAGGCTTTTGTTTTGTTTACACAGACATTTCCATCACCAGCGTCGAATTTCAATGAACGGAAACTGCCACTTTGATTCCGTTCAATTTCAAACGGAACTCGAATACAACCGGGGTCCGATTGCCCAATACCCTTGTCAAGGGTGCTCCTCGTACTTCTATTGTGGATATAGGTAACCTGAGCGCCTGACTCGGTTGATTTCAACGAATGTTTCGACGAATAAAAACGTTAGACAAATTTGTGATAATTCCAAATTTATCAGAAATTCTGGCCCATGTAAGGATCAGGGGCGGAACGTTTTTCTGTAGAACTGCAATAGAGTAAAGTTTAAGCTGTATACACTAATTTTTACTTGGCTTAAGCTTAGGCTTAGGCTTAGGAATGAACTCATTCTTAAACTTAAGCTTAGGCTCAGTATTAGGTTTAGGCTCAGGAATAAGCTTACAATACTGTTACGCCTCTGTTCATTGGATTGGCCGAAATTCTAAATACGAATTTGAATCAATGCACAAAGTAGTTTCAAGACGAATATTAAATGAATTTATAGCGAGCACTGGCCCTCGGTAAGCGTCACACCTAATCTCACTCACCTCAGTTTCTATGTTGAGATTGTCTTCAGTCACAGTTGGAAATTTCCCAAACGAAATTCTCAGACAGTTTTTGAATCCCAAACAGATAGCTTGAGCAAATCCTCAATCTATCCCCGAAACAGACGTGTACTCAGGAGTTGGGGGTTAGGCGTCGCTCGATTTTTGATTTTTGTCCATGGGTTTTTAGGCACAGTTTCAGTCGGTAACACAAGAAACCTTCCCTCTAAGCAAACTTTTATAGAAAGTTACTAAATTTAAAAGCCGCCTGTGGCTCGTATGTCACAATTCATATCCTAAGACATATTATTTGTCTAAATCCGGTCTCAGAATTTTCAGGAACAAACCAAATCTTTAGAACGCAAATACTGGCGTTCGGTGCCTTAGAGATTTTGACCATTCGTCTTGTACAAATTCCCTGTTTCTCTCTCTACCACACCTCCTTGATTTGTAGCCGCCTCTTAAACGACTGCCCTCAGCGAAATCGTAATCTTAGCCAGATCTCTTAGAGTAAAAATCACACAGTTTACGGCTGAAGATTGACAGTTTCCGGTTTTCTCTGAAACCGTTATGTCTTTATCCCGTTCCTTCGTCTTAAACCTACTATGCAGCTGCGTTGCCAAAGGGGATATGGTCAAACGCCCCATTACGTTTTTTTGACAAGCGGATTTTAGGAACTCGTTCAAATTGTACCCCAAGAAATGCCAATCTGAGAAATTGTTAAAAAACATATTTTTTCCCTTTTTCTAAAATTCGACCCTGGCGTCTATTGGTTCACTTTTCGCTTGAAGTGCGTTGCTTAGAAAGTTTCACGACAGTCAAACTGTGCGTCGTATAGTTTAAGTTTCAAGCTAAAGTAATATCCGGTTTAGCGAGTCATTAAGCTTTGATGCTTAACTGCACCAGACTAAGGATAGTCACACAGGATCGTCAATTTGAAATAACTTTAAAGACATGATTTAGGGATTCTTATATAATTTTAGCTCTTGTACGCTTCCCCATATTTAAAACGAAGGCTTCCAGGCTCAGACTTTGTGTTAGGTCAAGGTTTAGGCAAAGGTTTACACCTAAGCTTAATAGACAAGCCGCTTCCGAAACCAAAACCTAACAGTAAAGACCAATCCTGCGCCCAAGCCCGACGCCTGTGGGGGGAGTGCACTAGAGCATTAATTTCACGTCCAGTAACTACGCCGTCTTTTGGCCCATATATAAAACAGGTCTGAAACAACATCAGAATGCGGAGCTTAACTGTGAATCTAGCAGTAACCTTTAAACCTTGATTTACATCTAATGCTATTGGCATAAATATCCGACTATTTTTCATATTCTCATATCCGAACAGGTTTTTGTCCAAAAATAAATCTGTTGCACATTTTCCCGCTGGCTCTTGATCTCCCACCCCAACCATGTTCTCAACCGTCATCCGATTTTAATGACAAATTCATTTTTGCTATCACACAGGGACATTCTTTAGACTCACGGGGCCGTTCAGCGTCGTTCGATCCTCCTGTCATCATTTGATGCAAAATTACAAATTGCAGCTGCAAACATGATGATAAATAGCGTTGTGATTGCAAGTTTCTGTTGTGCATAATTTTCAACTGTTTAGTGTGTCCATTGAACTGCTAACTGAGCGCTGGTAGTGAGACTTTATCTTGTTCTGTGGAACACAGGCTCAGAGATATGGAATATGATGGGGTAAAACGAAATTAAAAATGGAAGACGACGTATTTGTTAAGTTATCTTGAAAATTATAATTAATTTTAAAGATTAAAATTAGCTTCTAACATACGTACTTATAAATTTAATTCCAGTCTACGAAAGTTAATGTTAATCACTAGGAATTGATAAAGGGCACAAATTAATTACTGGAAATAGCGTGTCATTTTGCTATCGCCCTACACATAAATTAATATTGTGGATCCTGTATAACAACAAGTAAATTGTTTTTAAAAAGTATTTTCGTTCAACAACTCTGTTTGATGGTGAAAAATACAATTTCACGAGGCTGACTGGGTGTCGCAGAAAATTTCATTGCAATGGGTGGGACGTATGAATTTCAACATAGACATGTAGTAATTATAATAGAGTAAGCTTAAGCTTTAGACTACTTTGTTTGCTTGGCTTATGCTTAGGCTTAGGCTTAGGCTTACGAATAAACTCATTATTACGCTTAGGTTTAGGCTTAGACTTAGCCTTAGTTAACCTTAGAAATATGCTTATACTGTTCCGCCCTTGTTCTTTACAATGGCCACAGTTTCGAAAGATATAGCGTCTGCCATCCCCTCTAGAGCATCCCGTGTTGCTCAACTGAGCAACTGCAAAGTTAATGGGGGCGTGCCTCCGTATATCATCGCGTTAGCGACGTCAATACAAAAACTGCACTGTTAAATTGTAAAGCAGGGTTTAAATTTGAACCGAGGGACACATAAATCATCTTCTGATGTTTTATTTGAAATTGTCTGATAACTGTCATCTGCACTAGATTTAGTAGCAAATGCAATTAGGGAAACGCTATGCTTTTTGACTATTTTAATGCCGTCCGGGGATGTGTGAATTGCCACATGAGACACCCAATAAGAATTAAGCAAACGTTTCTGACTTGTGGCTCTGATTAAAGAAACGTTTAACACCGTTCGACTCAGCTTCGCAAGCGATATCGAATGAAGTATAATTTGTCTAACTTTTTGACAAAAAATTTTTCGGGTTCCCAATGGACCTCAGAATCGTATTTACAAAAATTCATGTTTAGGTGTGTAATGCTCAACATTAAATATGCAAAAATTTCCAAATCAAACCATTTTTCGGATAAACACCGACTGGGGGGGATAACCGAAAGTTTCAAATCATACGTCGAGTTGCACGAAACCGTGCCAAAAATGATAGCTGTCGGTTTTCAAATTTCACACCTTTCTGCTACACATGGTCCCATTGTCGTCCACAGTCCTTTATATTTACTTTTCCAACCTTGAGTAGAACTGGTTTGAAATTTTACCAGATCAGCAGATCATAAATTTGGTTCGAAAGGGTCAAAATGTAAGAAAGCTAATTACTGCTATCGAGAGCATAAAACGATTTATAGCGGTGCATTTAGGTAGCTAAGTAATTTTCTATTTTACCAGCGCATGTTACCTGGTACACGTGTACGCTAACTAGTAACGCTTTCTAAAGTGTAATATTAGCAAGTACTCGTCGTCTATTGTCTGTAATTATAATGGGGCTCTGAGTATAAGATGTGCCTTCAATCGTTGTATTTCAACGAGATTTTTCAAAGCAAATCTATTCCTGTATGGAATCTAAAGCCGCTTTTTACGTTGTGTATTTTACTAACTTCTTCAGCTCCCCTAAATGTTTTTACAAATTCATGCTTGTAGCGCTGTTAGATACTTTGCCCGTTTATAAGAATTGTCGGCATAGCTCTTTTAGAGTTTGATCATGCGTAAACGATGCTGACAGGCTAATCAGATGGTCACAAGAGCGAAACCTCGTGTATTTAGCGAGTTCTACCTTGAAGAATATGTTCCCGAAAAGTCTCTAGGTCTTTAGTGTCCAATGGTGCAGGTATGTAAGCCCAAGAGTTTCAATCGGGGGTATTGAGTAAACAGAGAAAATCGTTACTTAATATAAACATATAAACATATATATACATATATACATATATATAATATATAATATATAATAAATTTTACTCCCTTATACAGTTCGATTTCAGGATGAAAAGTCACAAAAATATTTTTAGTCCAGGGACTGTGGGGTGAAAACCACCAAACCCCTTTCCGCGGCTAAGCAACCCGGTAAAAGGTTCGATATATTTTATCGTTCAGTCACAAATCAATTAGGAATCCGCGTTTAGACTTTGAGCCAAGCAAATAGCCAGCCAGAGTGATAAACTGTTTTAGTTCTGCAATCTTGAACGCCAGTTTAACATTGGTGACCTTATAAGAAGTGGTGCATCCAACTGGGAATCGGGGGATATACCCCAAACATTATTGCGGTAGAATAAAATAGAGGCACTGTTACAGAATTTAAAATAGTCTGAGGAAGTTTAGAGGTTAGCAAGAAATTTCTTGGTCGCTACGCTTGCGCACGAGAAACATGTTTATGAAGATATTCTCTTCCGAAATGATATCATGGCTACCGGTGCTTTACGAGATTAGACCCGGGATTACTGGAGGTCTATTAAGTAAGAGTTGGGTAATGTAACCGGACATCTACGTGTATATCAATCTGAGAAAGTATAAACCTTTTGTTGTGTAGAGGAATCTAAAGATAGCTGCGAGTGCAACGAAGCTAAGGTGATACTACAGCAAATACCGGATACTGATAGTGATCAAAATACCGGAACCGGAAACGGCAGTTTATTTTCGGGTCACATGCCTATAAGACGACAGTTAGAATGGGATTTTTGAATTTGAACGGTAATAAATTATGTTCTCAATGCGCGGACCGAAATTTTAAATTTTATAATTTCGAAATTTGTTGCTGATTTGTAGGCACAGCCAGCAGATACGTAGGTTTTGTGAGTGGCCTAGGCTCAGATTTATGCGTGCTGGTCGAGCTTGTTGTAAGCGTCGCTGGGCCGAATACATTCGCTGCATTAGGGCTGCGCTGTACTTGCGCAATACCGCAACCGAAGCCGGAAGCCAACAAATCTTGCCGGGGACAGAGGTGATGCGAAATTAAGTAGTTAAAACGATGTTTAACTTGTTAATTTTAGCAAATTGCTAAATCCTTTCGTTTTACACTTATTTTTATACGCTAACCTCGTCAATTCTTTCCTCGAAATTATACCATCAACTATAACAAAACGCTCGAGCCGACGCCAAAGGCAAACCTCCGGTTGTACCCTGCTAAACATACATATGAGAATACGGGCATTGGCAGCGAAGAATAACAGAGATGGTAGAAATCTCTTAAAAATTGTTTTATTTGCAAACTAAGGAAATTTACACTTTTCAGTCGGAAAAAAGCGAGTTATAATCGTACATTTATCTTTAAGTTTAAGCTTAAAATAATCATTGTAAGCTTAATTATTGTTGTAAAATGCAAAAAGTTCAAACTTTATTGCTTCGTTATTCGGTGTTTTTAGTAATAAATTTGTTCGCAAAAGTTATAGTTCTTTTATCTAAAACTTGGAATTGTTGTCGTTTCGTCAGCCTCTCAGTTAAGAATTAGTAAATAGAGTCAACAGCCAAAATGGTTTACTAGCACAGAATTGTTTATTAACGCGCACCACAATTTTTGGTCTATGAAATGGCGAAAACGTCCTCAGCGGCGCGGGCCACCCCCCCTCCCCTGCGCCGTGGCCCTGTTCAAGTTTTGGTTCAAAGAATAGAAGAAACACGGGTGTGGGCAGTTGGAAACGTTTCTGGTTAACTTATACACTTATTCTTTAGGTTACGTGAAAGATGGGTAAAGCAACTTAGAAATTATTATTAGCCTTTGTTTCTGCAATACCTACTTGAGGTCATACTCCACTTTCGTTCATTGAACCGACTTTTATTCGTAAAACAAATTGTTACGACAGGCTCAAATTCTCGGCGTTTACTTTCAAGTTTAAACGGCTGCTTGGCACGTGTCCCCCGCCGCTGGTTTAACGCTAGTCTTTTAAGCTGATCTTGTGTGCGAGGTTGAAAATTAAGCAATAAACACATATGACACGTGTGCAATTTGAGACCTAAAATCTTAAGAGGTTTATTAATTGCACTGCTTTAGCGTTGAACTGCATTGATTTGCTGGTTGCAGTTTTGATTTTAATGACGTAGCTAAAGCTTTTACAGGATTAGGCTATAAAATTTCTAAAATATTCTAAGAGTTGTAGCAGATGATGTCCGCTTTTTACAAGAGCGTGCAACTGGATACATTCTGTGCGCAAAAGAATGCAGCAAGCGAACGTTGCGTTTTTAGCCTCTTATTTGGTAAACCTCAAGTTTGCCGATTTTTTTCATTTTATCAGGTTGAAATAATTTAATTGTAAACTTTACTCCGTTCAATGCTTTTAAAATAAATGGAGAATTTTACGATTTAAACATTTACTGCACCTCCTAAATAAAAGGAGGGGGTCAGCCAAAACGCAACACCCTAAGGCACATTTTGGATCACGCCATTTTTACTACGTTACACACTCTTGTAAGAGTGATCATCGGCGGTTGGTTGTAGCCTTATAAAATTTCTACAAAGTTCAAATCCTCACAGACCGCTCTCGATTTAGAAGCCCGTCGTTATATTTTAACCAAGCAGCCCACATAACGCAACGTTAGCAGATTTTGACCTACACATACCGCTAACTTCGCTGTAAAAAATGGTGAGTCAAATTGACTCTCTCCAAAATAGGCTTTTCCTGACTACATAACCTGAGTCAAAATTCGACTCCGCCAGAGTGAAATATGCTACTCAGTGAGTCAAATCTGACTTTGGCGGAGTCGAATTTTGACTCAGCTTGTGTAGTCAGGAAAAACCTATTTCGTAGAGAGTCACTTTGACTCACCATTTTTTGCAGTGTTTTCAAATTCTAAAACTGTTTCAAAGTTATACCTTAAACACGGTAAGTTCAATCTATTGTTTGCACTGAATAAATATTTTCTGAACAAAATTTCTTGACACCACTAATGCTGCGGAAAAGAATTACTAATACTATGAGATGGGTGGGCATTAGTTGACGGATAATTCGAGTACTTTTGCAGTGTTTACATGAACCCTATTTTACAATATTAAAAATTTTGAATATTTCAACTATCACTGTAGTCGACCAAACAGATCAATGTTTAAACGAGTACGTGGCATTTTGGTTGTCATGATTTAAGTAATTCATGAAAACTTTAGATCCGCCGAAGCCGGCGTAACCCGCCCGGAAATGAGTCATATCTTCCGGTTTATACAAAAAGCAATATTTGTTACCTGTATGTTTTAATTTGAAATGGCTTTGTCATATTCGTAGCCAGCTCACATTGCTAGGGAGGCATATATATAAACTCTTCATAAGGGGCATACATAGATTTGCGTTGACTTACAAGTCCGTCTAACATGTTGAGCTGGCTACGGCCCTGTTTTTTCAATTGAAATAGTAAACATTAAGATTTAATATTATTAAACTGTTGGTTAGCTAAAATTTAGTTGAGTTAATTAGAGCCGACACAGTTCCGGCGAAGCTTCAACAATATTTGGATTGTCAAAAGTAACGTAAGCGTCTATCACCAGTTAGCAATAGATTTTTGAACTGAGTGACTTGTTGTAGTAGCAGGCTTTGTATTGAATTAGATAGCGGTAGGCAAAGCTAGTTTGCTATGACTTGTTGATGATAAAAGGCTTTCCAGAATTACAAGCAGTTATAGAAACCTAATGTATAAAATATTTTGCCCACATTTTGCTATTTGGTCGTACTGCCTCATTGCAAATTTTCGCAGACGCAGCTGCCGTAGTTCGCCGGTTTGAGAATATTTCGTTAGAGTAACGATAGGTGCTACACACATTTGAGAATACGGTTTTTGATTTCTAGCCAGATCTGTATAACAGTTTTGTTTTTTATAGAAAATTAAAACACCAGCGGGTAATGCTATTTAAATATAGGTAGAGTGCGGCAAATTAGCCAATCTCGGCACCGGGGTAAAATATAAATCTTATGCCTCCGACTCCGGTTCCGCCAGAAAATTAACCTCCGGCTGGGGTAAAATTTTTGCCGAAGGTTCCGGCAATTTCGGTGGTGAAATTTTGTTTAGTTATTCAAAATTTATTTGTTTCGTGCGATTTGTTTAAACTTTTGACACAATTTTGAGAAATTTTTTTTCGAGATTTTGTAAAAAAATATAAGCCTTGAACCAAATGATAACAACATTTTACAGAATTGCCAAAATTAGCAAATAAAACATTGTTTTAACTGCGCAAATTCGTCTCGCCTCCGGCTTCAGTTCCGCAAAACTTTATTGACCTTCGACCTAGCTCCTGCTCCGGTATTTTTCACCTCAAGTTGCGCCCTGCTGGCAACTCTGTAATAATACGTCTAGAAAGTTAATCCGGTGTTTTTAAGAAAAACAGCTCGTAATTCTATCGGCAAAACCACTTTGAATAGACCGCATGCTGGTTTGAATAAAATGGTGTAAGTCGAGCAGTGTAACCCAGCCGTTAAAATTCACAAGTTTTTTTGCCCTGTTGGGGTCCCGGTGAAACACCGTATTTTAAGATGAATGATGGCAGTTTGATTACCAAGCCCGTAGCCAGCTCACTTTGCTAGGGGGTTCGGGCTAAAAAATTTTTTCAGGAGGCGCATTCATAGATTTTCAATGACTTACAAGCTAGGTTGAATAGGGGGGGCGAGAATCTTTAAGGAGCAACTCAGTAACCAGTAACAGGTGACAGAAGGGGCAAACAAAATTTTGTTATCAAAGTTGTTTGTAGGGGGGTTTGAGCGGCTTTGACCATTTCACAAGGCAGTTAATCCCCTCACTCTCGTAAAAAGTAGCCATGATTCTAAGCTTTCTAGATAAAAAGTATCCATACGTAATACAGAGCCGAAACCACAGGGGTCGGAGACAAGGGGACATACTTTTTTATCGAAATCTATGCACTGCAATGGCCAAAAAAATTATGATACAGCATTGAAACGACCCTACGTTTGGAAAAGTTTTCTAGCTTCGTCTAGAAATGTTCTTGTTCCCTATAGTAACAATTCTTGGTTGCAGGACTAGCAAAGCAACTACTCGCGATATGGGTAAGAAGACAAATAAGCTTGGGTTAAGCTTAAGCTGTAGTTTAGTGGCGGTGTTTTTGTAGCCTGCAATTACCTTAAAAATAGTTTTAAACCTTTGAAATGTTTGTATTTCCAAATATTTCTAACAAAATTTTGTCAAAAGATAATCGAATTTGATTTACAATTTTTTAACTTTTAAAGATTTTACACCCCCCTCCCACCAAATACTCTTTGTTTGTCTATTGACGAATGCGGCAGATTCAAAGGGCCCCCGACGATTTTTATGCTTAGAAGCTTTTTAAACTACAGTGCCTGTTCGTCACAAAGTTCAACAAGATACGTCACAATAAAGCAGATTAATTTTGGTCCGTTCGTGTTATTTTTAGGGTTGCGCTATACTTCTGTTGACGTCCGCCGCCATCCGTCACCCGTGCGGCGCCATCTGTCATCGTCCGTCACCCCCTCTTCACCATTCGGTGCCGTCCGTTACCGTGTGTCACCCGTGCACCGCCGCCAGTCACCGTCCGTCACTATATGGTATCATACGTGTGTAATTTACATACGATAACGTACGGTGACGAACGGCGCCGTACGGGTGACGAACGGCGCCGTACGGGTGACGAACGGCGCCGTACGGGTGACGAACGGCGCCGTACGGGTGACGAACGGCGCCGTACGGGTGACGAACGGCGCCGTACGGGTGACGAACGGCGCCGTACGGGTGACGAACAGCGTCGTGCTGGTGACGAACGGCGTTGTACGGGTGACGAACGTCGCCGTACGGGTGACGAACGTCGCCGTACGGGTGACGAACGTCGCCGTACGGCTGACGAATGTCGCCGTACGGCTGACGAACGGCGCCGTACGGGTGGCGAACGGCGCCGTACGGGTGACGAACGGCGCCGTACGGGTGACGAACGGCACCGTACGAGTGATGGACGGTGCAATACGGTGACGAACGACGCTGCATGACGAGTATAGCACCACCATTAGGAGTTTTACTCGTTTTGCAGCGATTGTTGTGAAATAGGCTTTGGTTACGGACAAATGTTTTACTTCGGCTTAGGCTTAGGCTGAAGCTGAGGCTTAGAAGTAGACTAAGGCTTGTGAGCATCTAAAAGTAACACTGGCCACTGTAATTATATTAAGGTTAGACTTGATATATATGCTTTTAGATTTTCACACATATTTATATATACATAGTATTTATGTATATTATATATATTGCGTTTCGGTCTCATATGGTATCCGGTAATACACGCTTGTTTATGGCCCTAATTTGCTATTCTGATTCCCGTATAGACTCATCACCATTAAATGTGTCTTACGGGACTAATCATCCATAACGAATACGGCTTTACCTTGTGTGGGGGGACCAAGGCTGCCTAACAAAATTGTATGCCCATTTCTAAGGTAGAGACAAAAATTCTGAATTACAAAAGGGAAAATTTAAAATATCTCTAAAAGCTTTTACGTTTCAACTTTTCAGCCGCATCTAATATTTTAGCAGGGTCGCTGGAATGAATGGCTGGTTTCAGTTGTGGGATACCCATAAACCTTTTCAGCTTTGATGGGACAAGTTGGGACGCAGGTGGACTTCAACCAGTACCTCAGAAATTTTCATAGAAATAAACGAAGATAGCAACTTGTTTTATTGTGACTAGAGTGAAAACTGAAACGTGCCTCTTGATATTTTCTACCCCCGGCCTTGTTCAGCTCTTTCCGGGTCCCTCTGTAAGGGCGCACCAATAGAACGAACAACTGGAAACTAGGCACTAACGTAGGATACAATGCCTAATAGTGACAAGAAAACTTGTGAACAAAGCGAGCGAGAAACCAAACGCAATTTTAAATTTTACATAAAGGTTTTATTTTAAAATTCCGGAGGGTGACAGCTCCCCGCGTGCCCTGGTGTCCCCAACGCCGCTGTATGTCGTAATGTCTACCGACATGTTATAAACACTGCGGCAATGGTTATAATTAATGCAGTATTGCGATAGGTAATTTTCAAATGACAGTTATCAAATTGTGGTATCTGTAGTATGGTTTGATGTTTATTCGGGGGGGGGGTGAACTTGTAAGGCATATCCATGTCTGGTTTAGCACGATAAGAAACAAAAAGGAATGAAAAAAAATAGCATTTACATTTTTGACATTTTAAAATTACATAGCTAAATGAACAGTTGTAATGTTGCGACAGGTTGAAAATAGCGTTTGACAAGATACACTTTAATATTTGTTTTTGGGTTGAAACGATGTTCAAATCGTTGCAAACTACAGTTGAGTGCAATTTGATTCAAGTTTAATTTTTTCTGTTTTGAAAATAATTTGCTAATTTCTTTTTGAGAATTGCAAATTTTTATAAGAGTTCGCGCAATGTATTCTATATTTTACGAAAATTTTATTCAATTTAAGAATTAAATTCTTAAAGTATGAAATAAATCGCATTGAATGACTTTTTTAAAAATTAAGGATTGCGCTATACTTTACTGTACCAGACACCGCCGCACGCCGCTATGCATTGCATACAAGGGGTATAGGCAAAATCTATTTGGCGGAAATTTTGATAAAAAATTTTCTTGTACCACGCACCTTTGCGCAGCCACGTCCAGGGGCTAGCGGCAGCGTCCGGCGGCGGGTATAGCAGAACCGTTACAGTTTTCAATAGGAACTTAGCAAATATTTCCATATTTCAAATTGAATAATAAATGATGCTGAAAGATAGAAAACACACTATGAGCTACTGATGAACAATTTGCCAAAACCTTCAGTACGATATAACAGGTGTCAGTAATACATCGTCTGCTTGAGTCGCCTGCAATGATTGGTAACCTGAATGAGGTAAACACGGACCAGTTTTGCCAAAATATATCCATTGCAAATTATCTAAATTTACTTTCAAATCCAAAGATGTGTAAACAATGCTTGTGTTTAATAATCTCATTCAAATCTCCGAATTATAGCTTGAGACTTAATTAGCATTCAGCCGGCGACTACAAAGACAAATTTGACTCAAATTATCGTACAGGTATTAAATGCATATGTATTGAACGCAGGGACGTCCACAGAAAACTATGTTTAGGGGGCACTGAGTAATTTTAGGGCGCCCCTACAAATAGCAACTCAAGATTGTTTACTTTTACACCGAGTCAATTTGTGGGGTACCAGCCAAATTTGGGAGGGGGCGCACGCCCCCACACAATGCCCCCTCGTGGGAATGTTCGTAATTGAACGGCCGGCTTTATTACAGCGACGTTATCCGGTTACATCGTGCAACTCTTCGCGAGGATTAGCAATCGCGTGTGCAATTATTGCAATTTAGCGTGCGTGAAATACTAAGTGAAGCATAGGTACACATGAGGTTGTGGTCACTTCATGCAGTTTATATCTGAAACAATAGGTGCCAAAGGCTGTGACGTAGTCAAGATTTCATTTCTGGACGGTAAAATGGTTTTTCAAGGGAGATATATTTTAAGCCGATTCTTCTAAAAATTTCAGTACACTCAAAATAATATTTCTGATATTTAAGAAAAAATTTCTTACATTTGAGAAATATGATTAGCAAGGTGCACTTGCAAGGTATTTCTGTTATAATAGAAATGTTTTCAAAAAACGTTTTGAAATAAAGTCTGAAAATAAACGTTTTCCAGTAATTTTTAGAAAAATTGTCTTAAATATCAGCAAAACTTTTCAGATTTGCCACAGAAAACACTTTTCTGAATAAATTCAGAAATACTTTTTTGTGTGTACGGGTAGGTACATGGAAACTGTCCGGCTTGTGTACGCTGGTGATGGACCTATAAGTTTACATTAATGGTGGTTGAGCCGAAAAAAAACGGCTAAAATATCTACTTTTGAAATGGTACTATAGCAATCGTTAACGATTAATGTCTTAAAAGCATATTCCTAAATTAATCAACTTAAACCATGGTGTGACTGGATATCCGTTTCCGTTTAAAATCGGTGTCAATTCCGTTATAGAAACAACGGAAATTGTTTTATTTGTACGTTGAAAATTGGTTATAAATCACGCGGATATCTTCGCAATTTTTCATTGCAGATATGCTGCAATTGTTCAAAATGAAATAAAAACTACGAATTTTATCCAAAATCTTAAAAATTTCAATGCATCGGCCATCTTTTCATTTAATATTTTAAAAACTCCCGTGAATGTTTGCACGCCTCAATTGTGTTAGCAGCAAAATAAAACATTTTTTATTCTTTTATACTTCAATATCCGTTTTCCGTTTCCGTTATTTTTACTATAAAAATAACACCCTGATTTTTTTAAACTGTACAAAATAGCTAGCATGCATAAAAATTACAGGTATCTGGTCCAAATCGCTGAAGCTGAAATGATCCATTAGCGGAACAGCGAAGAAATTCTTTTGTGAGAAGCGAAATTAATATCAATGTCTGCTTCTTATTCGGGTCATTACAGTATGAAGGAATCGATCAGCGGTGAATCGAATCCGTTGTTTTAATGGGATGAAGGATAGCTTTTCCGTTTTCAAATTTTACAACAGGTTGGAAGATGTGCTTAGCAAATATTTTGTGCTTAGCAAATCAGGCTTTCTAGTCAGCATCTTGTTACTGAGTCAAAACTTAGAGGACTGTTAGTCAGAAATTCCGGCCTTAGATCTTCGATATCATTATCTCACAAATTGCGTTCAAGGCGAAACATTTTCTAACCCCGGTTGTGTTTGGCGCCCATTTTAACCAATTAGGGGGGAAGAAAAAAAAACTCCCCCCCCACCGCCCACCCCCCCCCCCCACAAAAAAAAAAAAACAACCACACCCAGCAAGCAAAAAAAAAGGAACAAAAAAAATACAAGTTGTCGGTTGACGAGTTGTCGGGCTTCGAAATGTCGCGATACCAAGAAAAACACATTGTAAGCATGAAATGAACCAATTGTTTGGCTTAAGTTTTTGCACGGCAATACAGAAACGCAGTTGATCGCACCATAAACGTTGAATTTGAATGAAAACGCCGAAAAGTCTGCAAACACAATTTGTATTTATATAAGCTAAAGTTTAAGTTTGTCAACATTTTAAATTATGCAGTGATAGCAAGCGAGTAAGCCGCGTTATTGTATTTAGTTTAAGCATATTTAACATAGTTTTATCTTTTTGACAAGCAGTGATCATGGGTAATACAAGGTGGAAAAGGAATATATCTCGTCTCGAAATTTTTTCGGTTAAACCATAAAAGTATTATGAATAGTTTTTCGTTGGACATGCTGGTTCCCAGAGGTCACAAATATTTTGTTTATCCCCTTCTCACATTGAGTTGCCTATAGGCAACTTAGCGCAGTGTATATACGTTAAATAGTATATATCGCACCGTGTTTAACAATTGCAATACGTATACGTAGTACTAAATCACCACAATACGTCAGAGCCCCCTCGAGCTCGAGCGTCAAGCTCCTATAGCTGAGTGGTGATGGTATACTCCTCCCACTCCAGTCACTGGAATTCGAATCCTAGCATAAAAGTAGGTCTCAGGGGAAATAGAAAATATTCATGTGAGAAACGGTTAACATTTAACGTTATAACATTCTCCCGTAATCAAATCCTGGTATTTCCGCTGACAGTGTTATTGTGTAGGTTACGATCTTAATGCTGTTGAGAAATTGCTCAGAAATGATACGGAAACATTACATTTAGTATTTTCCAATATCTAAAAAGAAAAAATAATTTTAGACTTAAGCATGAAAGTAGAGCAAATCCTCAGGAACATGAACCTAATCCACAGCATTGGCGTATACAGAGGGGATTAAAAAATTATATTCCCTCCTGAAATTTCTGTAGATCAGAAATAAAGTACTTTTAAGAAGGGGTTTTAGAATAACTTTTCACAAATCCTACAGGTCAACGTTGTTTTACATCATTTTATGCTCTCCCGAAATGAAATCCATGATATGCCGTTGATTCGAAGCTTACTCGAACGTGTAAATTCTACCACCTTGTAATGGACCTATTCTCTACATTGCCAGTTAAAAGGCCTGTTGTCACTTCAGCACGCTGGCGGGTAAAAATTTTCAGGAGGGGCGTACAAGGATGACAGATGGCTTACAAGTGACCTTGAAACTTCTGTAAATGGTATATATAATATTGCGTAAAGACGCTAAACCCCTGGCGCCCGTCCCCACCGGCATATTAGTTCGAACACATAGCGATTTAGATTGTTCAAAATCGCTCTAGACATAATTTAGAAGATGTTTACCACCAAGATAGAATGTCTTAATATTTCTAAATTTAAAATCTAACTTTATTCCACCATTTAGTAGTTTGCCCGAGACGCCAATATGAGCATATAATACGTATTCATTAATTATGATTGTGGGAAAACAAGGCAAGAGGCTTGGGCCGGTAATCACAGGGAGGTCAGTGTGGGGTGCTCAGACCCATTCTGGAAAAAAATTTTGCCCTCCCTAGAAAATTTTTATCCTTGCTTGTAAGTCATCGAAAACCCTTGTATGTTTTTTTGAAAAATTATTTAGCCCCCCACGGTGAGCTGACTACGTGCCTGATGGTACTGCATTTTGTATCGAATTATAGTTATTGTATCTAGAATAATCAGTGCTATTTAGAATTATGGAATGTCTAGGAAATATTTCACATTGTGGCTTGGGTTGGTACACTCGGGCCGGGCGGAATTAAGATTTGCTGCCAGAAAGAATGGCGTTTTCTTGTTTTGAAATTTTACAGTTTTAAAAGTTTAGCGTAGCGGCAAATTCTATGATTTGAGATTGTGAATATCTCGGCAAAGGTATCCCGACAACTTGCTGTAATCCGATCTTTCGTCGACTCGACAACTGGACGTCTTTCATTATGCCTAGTCTTAGTCCGCAGGAGCCAAGGTAAAGAACAGGGGAATAAGAGTATTATAAGCATATTCCAAAGCCTAAGCATAAGCCTAAGCGTAAGAATGAACATATTCCTAAGCTTACATCTAAATTTAAGCCAAGCAAAAAAGTCTAAAGCTTAAGCTTACTCTTTTCTAGTCCCACAGAAAAACGTTCCGCACCAGATCTTTACATGGGCCGAAGCAGGATATACTGTTGGGCGACGAATTGTAGATTCATCAGTAAATGACTGCTGTTTAGTCTTACAGCACGTAGGAGGATGTACTAGGACGGCACGTAGTTCTCGATTCAGATTCAGCTGGTAACAAACAGCAATTTAGGACGGTATACTGGAGTGAACCGAATAAGAGGGGGACTAATATTTATTTGGCCTCTCCAGGTGGTACCCCCTGTTATTCGGTTGCGGTCTGTTATAGCATGGCGCTCGAGCCCGAGTGGGCTCTCACGTCTTGTCGTGATTTAGTACTATGTATACGTGTTGCAATTGTTAAACACGGTGCGATATATACTATTTAACGTATATACACTGCGCTGAGTTGCCTACAGGCAACTCAATGTGAGAAGGGGTTAAGTAACAATTTGCAATAGTAAAATTTTTGAACGAATTCGTTTCCTCTGTAACATTTTTAACGCTTATTATGTCTATACCACCCCGCGATTGACAAGTCTCAGGTCAAAGTTCAATATATTAATTGATTCTTTCTAAAATTTTTATTTCAAACCGTATGTTAAAGCTAAAACAGTGTGTGAAATGATTTGCTACCAAAACTGGCTGCGCCTTCGACAGAATTTCAAATTTTTAAAATGTAGCAATAAAAATAGTATGGTATGCTCAAGCCTGTAGCCAGTTCACCTTGCTAGGGGGGCTAAAATTTTTCCAGGCGCGGATTCAAGGGTTTCACTCACTTACACGAAATGTTTGAAAATTTTGATAGGGGTGCCAAAATATTTTCAGAGAGGCGCTGAGCGCCCCGACCTTGGCTACGGGCCAGGGTTTGCTCCAAGAACAACAAAATTTCAAACTGAGTGGTTTAAATTCAATTTTCAAAAAAGCACACGCCTCATGGTTTGCGGCGACCAATCCTGGATTCGCCACTAGTAAAATTCATCACAACAGTAAACAAACGCACAAAAACACTGCGCGACCTGGATAATTAAGTTATTTCACTTTAACGTTCCATGTTGCAATATTCATAGCAGTATTGTTTTGTTCTAAATTTACACATATACGAGGGTAGATAATTAAATTAAGCCCATTCTGAGAGATGGAGGTTCATATTGCTGTACGAGTTTCAAATCTACGATTGTTGTCCAACAGTGTCCTTTGAATAAATATAATCATTATTCTAAGCGTAATTCTAAGCCTAAGCCTAATCAATAGCGACGAGTGACGAATTGTCGATGTGATGAAATGTCAGATTACAAGTTGTCAGGCAACGAGTTGTCGGGCGACGAATTGTCCCGCGAGTTTCTGAACCCGTCCGTCTGCCTCTTTATCGCTTGTGTGAAAACAAATGGGGTGTTGCGAAATTTTTTTTGCTAAACAAATCCCAACCAAAACTAAAAGTTTCCAATTTTCCGATTTCTATTTATGTCCGGCTTTAAATTTCTGACCAAGAATTCCATTTCGTGCCAGCCTACACCTTTTCTTTCGTTGGAAAAATCTGGATCCAACTCCCTGTATACGCTTCAGTCCGCCCACGCGTGTGCATGCAGTGTTCTGATCAATTTATAAAATTGAAAATTTGAAATTAAAATTACCTAAAAACAACCGCTACCAGAGTTTAGTATAAATTTTGGGCCAATGTTACGCTGAGGGGCGTAACAATAGATTAAGCGTATTCCTAAGCCTAAGCCTCAACGTTGTAAAAATGGGTTCCTAAACCTAAGCCTAAGCCTAACCAAAAAATGTAATCTAGAATCTAAACCTTTACCCACCAGAAACCTGTACGCCCCTTAAAGTAACATGAGCCAAATTTTGTTTTGTGCTGTTGCTTGGTTATACAACTAAACGTGGTCTCAACCACACCAACACTTGCTGCGAGCTCGAAACTGCACCTTGATCAAACGTTGAGCATGAGCAGTGCCGTATTAGCATAGATATATTTTTTTGAGCTTTGATGAACTAATAAACGCAAGGGCGAACCACCAATTCTTAGTATCCCCAGCCGGAATTGTGACCAAGATTTTGTGTTAAGATGATGTAGTAAAATTGTATTGTCACTGTTTTTATACATCGAGTGGCCTGTTTCAGCTGCAATTTCGGAATCTGCTACAGGTTCGAGTCTCACTAGGCGATGAAACGGTATCACCGAGTAACGTTTAAATGAATATTTTTCTCAAGCTAAGCTCGTTTAATTTTGGTCCCTGTGAAATGTTAAAAGATTTTACACCAAGAGAGACGTGCAACCCCAAACAACCAATGAGTGACGACTAATAATCCTCCTAACCACTCTTGATACGGTACAGCCTATTCTTGCTTAAATCAGCATATCCAATAGAATGCCGGTTCTATGAGCAGGGCTGCTACTAAAGTTGGAGAGAGCCAGCGGGGACGCAGCCCTGTTTGTGAAAATCTTCATTCCTCTCCCGCCATAGCCGAAAATATTTCATTCAGCGTTACTAGAATTCCAAGTTAGGATAATTTGTTTTGTTCCTTCTGGGAATGTTCTTACCCGGTTTGGTAATAATCTTTGGTCGTTCAGCTGACCAACGTTCCCGTTTTTAATTGTCAACGTGAGTTTCCTGTTCAACGATTGGTTGAAACCGTTTACCTTTTACAATATGATTTGGTAATTTTTACCTTGACTCATATTCAAAATGAACCTAAATCAGCCTTAAATTTCAATCTTTACATTTAAATCTAGAAATTGTGTTCTTGTTTTGCATATTTGTCCCTGGTCCGTAGCCAGACTAAGGTCGAGGGTTCTAGCATTCCTGGTCAAATTTTGCCGCCCCCAGCTAAATTTTAACTTTTCTTGTAAACCGTCTGATATCTTTCAGCACCCCTCCTAGAATTTTTAGCCCCGTTTCCCTAGTAAGATATGCCAACTACGGGCCTGATTTCCGTAGATTATGCTAATAGTACGCGTGTAAATGGTTCAGGTGGAAATGACAGGCTGTCAAATGGTTTCATGAATTTGAGTTATGAGCCCAGGCTACGAATGTTCAAAATCGAATTGATGAAAAGCCAGGCGTACAGTACCTGTAGCGTGTACTTCACTTCTCCGCTCCGCCACAACCATAAGCCTAAGTCTAAGTATAAGGCTTTAGTCTTTGTCTAAAGCTGAATCCTAAGTCTCTTATAAGTAAAGTTATATAGCAATAAATGTTGGTTTCTGATGTATCGTTTAGCAAGCATTTATAGGTTATGAATTAGCTTAGAATAACAACAGAGCGCAGTTAGGCTCTGGCGCCGTTGTAATCCAGTGGCGACCACAGACATTTGAGATTGGACAAGCCACGCGATACATGATACTGCAAAAGGTTGCTAGCAAAGTGAGAGTGGGAATCGAAGCACAATTTTAGCACTAAATTTTAATTCAAAAATTTGGTTTTGGTTTTTAGTTGGGGGGTGGACTAATTCTGGGTGACCACCTTTGGACCCATCATTGCTAATTTGCTCATCACATCATTTTTGAAAACTTTTGAAGTTGTCACATTTTTCGCCAACTTAAACAGAATACACTCTGCAATCGCTTTAAGGTTAAATTTTTAGTTAATATCCTACGGGCCCGTAGCCAAGGGGTGGGGGCGAGGGTTAGAGGGCTCAGCTCTCACGTGAAGAATTTTGCACACCTTGACGATTTCAAACCTTGTTTGCATGTCAACGGAAACGCTTATATGCTCCTCCTGAAAAATTGGTTTTTGGCCACTCTGAACTGTATACATATATTGTATATGGAAGCTCAAAAGTGTTCAAATTAATAGAAAGTTGCATTAGCTTCTTTTCAAACCTTCAATTGGCCGTGTAAACGCTACTGGTTGGCTGCCAGAAGCCCTTGAACCCCTACGCACAGTGTGAGCTGGCTCCGAGAACTTAATGATATACATATTAAACGATCCCCACAGGGGAAATTTTACCGACTACTTCTTTTCTAGTATGATTACTCATAATAAACATAATTATAAAATAATACTTAAACATAAATTAAAATTCATATATTAAAATTTATAAACAAATATAAATAATATTAAAACTACATTTCGATTCAACCAGAGCCAGTTTTGTATATCAATATGATTCATACACTGTGGTAGACGCTACTAAACCAATTATGGATCATAGAACTGGCTGCAAGCTGCCAAAAGCGCGTTGTTTACTTGCAATTGCATTCAATATTGTAATTTTTGCAATATTGTTTATTCCAAACGTTTACTGTAATAGTCAAATGCCAAAAGTGTTCACCGATGCAAATTCAATCGATATTATCGATCCGTTGAAACGAGGTAAGGTTCGCTTAAGAAACTGTAAAATTTCAAAACACAAAAAGTATTATTTTCGACTGGAAAATGCTGAATCTGCTACAAAATGGGTTGATAAAGCATGTAGTAGCAATAATTTTGGACAAAGGCCGTATTAAGGCCATTGAAAGCTGAGTATTGATAATCTATAAAATTCAATCTTTGTTATCTATTTAATTAAAGCTGAAACGCCCCGCATACGCATTTGGGCACCGTTCCAGATGATTTTGGAAACGTACGCACAATAAAAGTAAATAAATGTATTAATAATATTTCGGTTCTGAATAGCAGATTGTACTGATTTTGATTTTGCATCGTTGTATAAGAAAATTGTAACTTTTGTGCGCAAAACTTTGCTAAAAAACAAGTGCGCGTTGCAAATGTTGCGACTTGCCATCACTTTTATTAGTAAATAATAATAACAGCTCAGCTAATGCACAAGAATCTGTATGCAAATTTTCTTTTCATCATTCAATCACGTTTCTGTTGTATAAAATTATTGCAAAGAAAGTAATGCTGAAACAGTTGCCCAAAATACTGATGTAGAGCATTCCAGCTACAATAATGAAGACAGGTGAACAATAGACGCACGAAACTACCAAGTAAAAGCCATAGCTTTCCTAATGTAGCATACCGTGTATAATTCCACGTTTTGACAGTGTCATTTAAATTGAATGGTGCAATTTTTTAAAATTTTAAAACTTCCCTTTTTTCTAGCAAGCTGCAATAGGGCGCTCTTAGACTATAGACTAATTTTTACAAGTATTAGGCTTAGTTTTAGACTTATTCTTACGCGAATGTTGAAGCTTAGAAATAGGCTAAGGCTGCTGCAACGCCCCTAAAAGTGAGATTGGCTCACCTCATTATATTTTATTTTTACCAGGCTTCCAAGTAATCTTGAACAAAGCGTTCGAAGAGCACTATCTTCAACCGCGGCGTCTGCCAACACTGTTCATATCCGCCCTGCCCTTGAATCCAAAACACCCTAGCGCCCGGCGCATGTACTACGGGGAAGAGTTTACCCCCGGCAACATCTTACTCTTAGACGGTCTCACCCCTCAAACTTGGTACGTTGTGTGCGTGGAATTTGAAAACGTAATTCGTATTAATAATCGTGGGAATACAAGCACAGACTGCCGTATGGTCCGCACCCTGGACGCATTTGGCAAAAAAGCAGATTCAATCCTGTCTGACATATCGGTTTCCGAAATCGGGGCGAGCTATTTTGAATTTAAACTAGGGGTGGATGTTAACGCTGGGGGTAGGCTGACAACTTATTTACAGCATGGATCGTGTCCGGTCCAAATGTTTGTCATAAGCGCGCCGCCGCGGACGTTAAAAGTCCGTTTTGATGGCCTGCAGCCGCGATCGCATTATGGCCGTCTTTGTACCTTGTTTGAGCCGTTGCAGGAAACGTATAGCATGATGGGTAGAACTATTCACGCTGTTAAACACGAATGTCATTTGGACGCCCTCGAAACAAACGGATACGAAGTAAGACCCATGGCAGGGGATCAACAAGGATCCCATGGTCTTTCGACGGTCGATTTTGGCCAAAATAATGATGCTGGAGTACGAAAACGACATTCTGAAGCAAAGTATGCGTCGAGACTAGCATCTAAAGGGGCAGTGATTGTAGGGAACTATTGGTGGTCTGGCACAGCTGGTATTATGACTTCGTTGGCAACACTATTTCTGATGAAGTTTCCTCAGATTCTGTAGCATACTGGAAACACCAACGGTGGCTCGAAAGATCATCCGCTGTGATTCCAGAGTGGGCCCCTAAGCGGCTAGGGGAGTGGCTAGGAAGGAAGCTCGAACCGTATCAAGACTAAAAATAACGAATACTTTGGGAAGAATTACGGCTATTATCTATCGCATATGTTTTAATTTAGACAGACTAGCTATGTAATTAAACGAATTCGAGGATACGTTTTGGAACTGTCATGGTGGTATCATTCAATTTGAAACTACTCATGGTGCATTTCTGGTCGTAACCTAGTCGTCTGGTACCCAGAACTCAAATCCTGACAAATTTTGGACAAGAACATTATTTCGGCAGTAATAAAGCTTGACTTATGGTACAATTATTAATATCTATAATTGTAATTACTAAAATTGTCAAAAAACTTTTTTTCTTCAGCCTAGATATGTGATTTACAAGTATATTACACTTTGGGAGCATTCATGGGATGTGTTATGACGAAAAATATGGCGTACAGTTTTGGTGACTGGCGTTGTTCTTGAAATATAGATTCAACAAATTTTAGGACTTGAAAAAATTCCAAGTGTTTTCTATTCAACCTAAGTGATATTCAAAATGAGTTATAATATCCATCTTACATATAACATTGATCAGTTTTGGAAATGTAGTGGCGTATTTTGGTCAAAAGGCATGGACCGCTTTGTCGATGATAAAATCATGATTATGGACAGCCTCGCAGCCAGGAATTCATAGTAGATTGGTGCAAGAACATTTCAAGAAGCGACAGGACAAGATTTTCTAACCTAATAACTCTTCTGAATAATATTTGGCCATGGGGAACACGATGTCCGTAGAGGTTATGCGAAACTCACACAGGTGTTGTAGGTTTAATCGTATATAAGCTGGAAAATAAATAACTTTGAAAAATTTGAGTCTATTAATGATTAACCAGGGTGAAAACGAAATTGGAAAAGAAAAAATTTTGTATGAAACGTGAATATAAAAATTCATTCACTATTTTCCGGCCCCCGTAGGCAAACCAGTCCTGAGGGCCTCTGAAAACTTAGTCTCATTCGCTTTGGGCTGGCAGCGGCTAATCCATGGTCAACGGGAGTGTATCCCTCCTACCAGCCCTGTGATGTGTAACTAATGATGAGAAAATTGGATTTTTCCGGAGATCACAGTGTGTTTTCTTGCCAAGTGGGTAGAAAATATGGTGTAAATACAACGCGAGTTAAAAACATGGTTCCCTTTTGACTCTATTTCTAACTATTAAAATATAGAAATATTCGCTTGATAACACGTTTTAATACGAGTAAAATTGTGAATCTAAAAGTGAATATATCCTAGAACTCTTTGAAACATCCCGGATTCGGAACCTCGCTCAGGATCACTCTGAGTCCTTGTTACGCTATAAATCCTCAAATCTTGTTCGAGGGCAGTAGCTTCAAAGCTTCGTTGTTATTCAATTTTGCACTGGATATGATTTTTGTTCCTAGTCCGCTTTAATTTGTTACATCACTGCTTTATACTTGCACTGCTCCGTGTATAGAACAGGGCCGGAACAGTAGTATAAGCATATTCCTAAGCCTAAGCCAAAGCCTAACTCAAGCCTAAGCGTAAGGATGAGCCTATTCCTAAACCTAAGCCTAAGCCTAAGCAAAAAAATTAGTCTATTAAAGCTTAAACGGACTCTATTACAGCCCCAGGATCCGGCCCTGTTCTATTCGTGGGACCTTACACTTGTATTATTTTATGCGTTGAAATAAAACGGTTACCAATGAAATCGAACCAAGGGTAATTATTGCTTTTACTTTAGGTCATAATTTCAGACGGATGCTGGGGTACTTAAACCGACAAATATGCTAAATACGATTTTCTCAGCGAGGTTGTTTGATAGTACGAATTTACGGAGAGACATTTTCTCCGGCGTCTCTCGGTGTTGGACACCGGCATACGACACGGCTAACGTTTAATTTATGGAAACATTAACTTACTCTGAGTTGAGTTGATTCGCACTCTGATTTCGGTTGATTCTGGGTCAGCTGATAAATTTACTTCAAAATGAGTTGAACTGAATCGACTCGTACCTCTGAGTTCTGATAGGCTAGACTCAAACTGAGTGACTAATCTTATTTTGGGTTTAACTCAACTCGTTGAAAGCTACAGGGAAGAATTATGAGATAGTTTTTGAACCTTTTCTCTCTAAATTCCATTGAGTTGATTTTAATTCAGAATGGGTTGAGTCATTGAGTCTGGTTTAGAACATTCGGAACTAACTCAGAATTCTTAGCTGATCCAACGTTATTCTGAGTTAATTAATTAATCAGCTCACCCAAAATGACATCAACTCGAAGCGAGTGACGTATGATTTCGGAAGGTTTCACGAGTTTGCACAACCTGCTTCAAAATATTATCCGTCAGCATTAAGCCCCATTCATACGTGCAAGTTTTTGCAGCGAGAACTCGCAGTGGCAGCTTTCACCAAATATATGTACTCGCAGCTGCAAGTATTTTCGAAGTAGCATTCCGATGGACCAATCAAGCTGCAAGTGCAAGAAATCCAAGCGATTTTCAACAATTAAATTCAATAGCATGAATTCCAGTGAGCAATTTCTAGCTGCAAGAACTTCAAAGCTACTTTGTGACCAAACTTGCACCAAGTTGCACGTACAACGTTTTCCTGCGAAAACTTGCCCGTGTGAATAGGGCTTAATGCTACAATCCAGCAGAAAATTCATCTCCGCTCTCAACACAATTATTTGCCAAATGTTTCTACATTATCGAAAATGAAAATTTTCAAAGAGATCTGTTCAGTATTCACCCATGCCAAAAAATTTGTTCCACCATATCAATATTTTGGGGTGGCACCAACACCTAAACCATAACCTTTAACCTGATATGGTTTCACCCGTCTTCTTATGGCCGGTAATTTAAACGATGCTAAAAACTAACGCATATTATATATTCAATATTTATATTACATTTTAATATATATATATATATATATATATATATATATATATATATATATATATATATATATATATATATATTGCTGAAATTCAAGCTGTCACCATGCAAGCGATCGTTCATTATCTATCATGTTCAATTCACAGTACAACTAAGCCTTTTTTCTTTATCGATACGTTCTGAAATGGTACGGCTTAGCCTAATGATTTCAACCGTTTTTCTAGCTTTAGTATACTGAATAAATGCTGAGTCAAACCGGGGCCTTTTTTATGGCTTCGATTATAAATGAAAAAAATTAAGTTTGAAAAGATTTGAATTTTACAGAGACAAACTTAACTTTATGAAAAATTAAATTTAGTTAGATTCTCGTTCATCAAAACAGATTCTGCAGCGCCAGCAGATATTTGCAGACGGCAAGCCAGGAGGAGGGCACTATTGGAGGTCAAGGTCCCCAATCAATTGGAACGAAGAACCGTTTTGGAATAATTACAAACGGAGTTGAAACTAAAAATTACGTCTATCTTCTTTATGCGGTTCGCTTGCTAAGTTTTTTCGAAAGTTTTATACGCACGGTAAGTAGTATAAGCATATTCCTAAGCCTAAGCCTAAACCTAAACCTAAGCGCAGGAATGAACATATACCTACAACTAAGCCTAGAACCGGGTCGCGAATCAAACTTTAATGCATTTGTGGCTTATCGGTTTGGATCACGGGTGAAAGAGCTGACCCGCACGGATCGCTGCTAATTTGTAATTCAACCATATCAAGAATCTAAGAGCGATCATTCAGCGTTTTAACCCATAAGGCAGTGTTTGCCCGTTTTTTCTTGTTTACTCCGGTTTTTCTTAAATTTCTGGCAAATGTACGAGTACATTCATTATTTTAGTGGTTTTTGTTTGCGGTAAACCAGATTCAAAATCTGAATCTTCGGCTTAATGCTGAAAATTAACCTTCGGCATTTACTGCAACAATATCTTGCAGCGTAGAGGTGTCAAAAATTCAGATTTTAGTATGAAATAGATCAAAAATGTTGTTTGCAACTATATGTACTTTTTCGCGACAAGTGCTGAACCATAGCTCAATTAACGCAGACTACCAGGATACAACCGGAGGTCTGCCTCCGGCTCCTACTCCGGCATAACATCGGCCTCCGGATCCGGCTCCGGTATTTTTCACCTCCGGTTGCACCCGGCAAACTACTACACCGCCATTGGGCATATTTAAATGTGAAAAAAATCAAAATCGGTACCTAACAACGGTAGCCCCAGTTATAACATAAACTCAGCATTAGTGCTTCGTTCGATCAGTGATATTTTGCAGTTTACAGTTTTTGGCATTGGGTACGAAAATATTCTGCCTTCTGTTGTAAAAAAAGGCCTCGAGTCAAAGATTTTGTATTAAGAGAATATTTTTGCCGCAGGCATCCTGACGGCTCGTACGGGTCTTTGTACCGCAACCTATACCGACGCTGAAAAATACAGGCGAAGTGATGGGTATTGCTTGAACAATACAAACGTTTATTGCATCAAAGTTTGAGGAAATTTTTGGTTTTAAAATATATAAAATGACATAGCTAGCATTGAGCGCGTTTTTAAATGTGCGAATTTTTTGTGTTTGATTTGGTTTTGGCGAATGTGTTGCTTTGGTATTCGTTAAATATCATCAGCGTTTGGAGTTTTGTCGATTGTTTGACGCGTCTATAAAGATTTCGTTTATGGCTGAGTGTCGAAAACACAAGTATGTCTTAGTTTTTAGGCTCATATTCACGCTTGGATATAAACACCTAGATTTTGTTCGGGAGATTTCGGCGTACTGTCCACAACAGTGCTTAATTTTTCGCTTTTTTCTCAAAATCCGGTGTTAGTATTCTCGAATGTAGGTATGTGGCTCCAGGAACAAGACAGTTGAGTTCGAAACTTTAAAGCATACTTAGTTTTGAAAGTACATGCTTAAGTATAACCTTGCATTGTCGCTCGTGCTATTGACACAACACAACTAAACGTTTCATTCAACGGATAGTTGCAATACCGGATATATAGCAGTAACGGCCCTTGTGACTATAAAGGCCGTCCCAATTGCCCGGGACACAAATATACCCGGAGAGCACACTTATGCGCTCCTATGCACAGGCAGATATATTTACGTAGGTATATATAATATATATAATTACATATATACACATATATACACATATATGTATTATATATACACATATATATCTGTCCCAAGTGTCCCATCTGTCCCAACTGTCCCATCTGTCCCAATTGTCCCAACTGTCCCATATGTCCCGCTGTCCCAACTGTCCCAATTGTCCCATCTGTCCCATATGTCCCGCTGTCCCATCTGTCCCAACTGTCCCATTTGTCCCAACTGTCCCATCTGTCCCAACTGTCCCATCTGTCCCAACTGTCCCATCTGTCTCGCTGTCCGAACTGTCCCATCTGTCCCAAGTGTCCCAACTCTCCTATTTGTCCCGCTGTCCCAACTGTCCCAACTCTCCTATCTGTCCCGCTGTACCAACTGTTCCATCTGTCCCAAGTGTTCCCATCTGCCTCAACTGTCCCATCTGTCCCGCTGTCCCAACTGTCCTATCTATCCCATCTGTCTCGCTGTCCCAACTGTCCCATCTGTCATAAGTGTCCCATCTGTCCCATCTGTCCCATCTTTCCCAACTGTCCCATCTGTCCCAACTGTTTATTTGTCCCAAGTGTCCCATCTGTCCCAACTGTCCCATCTGTCCCACTGTCTCATCTGTCCCAACTGTTCCGTTGTCCCAATTATATTTTTGGAATGTACTCCTGGTACATTGCTGTCCCAGGAAAATGGGACGGCTTTTAAAGTAACATTGGCCGCAGTAACGAAGGGCGGCGGAGGACGGGTTAAAAATAAATAACAGTCCGTAACCGAATAACAGAAGGGTACCCTCTGGAGAGACCAAATAAATATGAGTCCCCCCTTTATTCGGGTCGTTACAATATATTATATATGCAGCGTACAAAATAAATTACATTTTTTCAAATCTAAATCTGACGAGATGAAACTTGTTCGCTCGATCCCACTTCTCTGTTGAACCGCATTGTTCCAACAACGATGTCTCGATATATGCGAAATCAGCTCAGAATTGTTTTTAGAACCACTTAAGGTTTTCGCCAGTTTTTACACCAGACACTAATTTAATTGCACTCAATATTCAGCTAAAAATGAACCAACTGCAATTGTTCTTTCGCAATAAACATATATGAATCATCAGCGCTGTTGGTTTTGAGCAGGTTTAAAAATGTTCAAATTTTTAGGCTTCTGTTAAGAAAGTCAGGGGCGGAACGTTTTTCTACAGAACAGCCATAGAGTAACCTTAAGCTTTAGATACGTTTTGGCTTCAGGCTTAGTCTTAAGTATAAGCTTATTCTTACGCTTAGGTTTTGGCTTTATGCTTAGAAATATGCTTATACTACTGTTACGGACGTGTTCTATATATTGGCGAAATTTGTATCAAAGACAAAATCACTAACTATTTCGGGATTTTGGAAACCGAGTGGCAGATAGTACGCCTCTATCTGAAAATTTTTTGTGACCAAATGGTACGGTTTGTCTCTAGCTTAAAATTTAACCACGCGAAATTGGCACATCCTATAGTGACCCGAATAACAGGGGACTGATATTTATTTGCCCTCTTCAGATGGTACCCACTGTCATTCGGTTACGAACTAATGTTTATTTTTAACCCGCGATCCGCCACCCGTCGTTACTGATATATCCGGTACTGCAGTTATCCGTTAAATTAAACGTTCTTGTATCATAAGGTTGAACCATAACCCAAGGTTATACTTAAGAATATACTTTTAAATCTTAAGTATGCTTTAAAGTTTCGAACTCAACATTATTAGGTACTGGAGTCATTTATGCACTGCAATTAGGGACAATTGACATTTATGGACTCTAAGTATGGTGTAGGGACTCTATCCGCTGTCAGACTCTTATTAGGGGACTCCTATTGATAGGAACTCATAATGGTGCCCCTCTTATTACCCCTCTTATTTGGTGACTACAGTATATAGCATATAGTAAAAATTGCGTTTTATAACATTTGCGAGCCTGTAGCCCCGTCAAAAATTACTGGATCCGCCTCTCATCGGTGTTGTGAAGATCAGATACTATAATAGAACCGCAGGAAGATTTTTTAACTGTACGATACCGTCAGTTGCTACAGAGTTAAACAGATTATCAGATGCAGTCCATAAATAAAAATTTGTAAAGCAAAAAGGAATTAGATATTTTACCATCAAGATTAACTCTGACAGGAGGCGTGCGCCACTCCACGAAACCCGCTGGATCCGTAATGGGCAGAGTGAACTTTATAAACTAAGACACACGTTGGATAAGGATACACGTCATAGAAGCGAAGTTAGAGGTATTCAGAGGTTCAAAGAATATACTGTTAAACCATGATACCTCTGGCCAATGTTACTTTTAGGGGCGTAACAGAGATTGGGCGTATTCCTAAGCCAAACCTAAGCGTTGCAAAATGTATTTCTAAGCCTAAGCCTAAGCAAAAAATTGTAATCTAGAATCTAAACCCACTTTTTTATACACCCACTAGAAACCTGGATGCCCCTTAAAGTAACACGGGCCATACTTCTTTGGACTAAATATAATTGTGCAAATACGGTACTAAAGATTTCGGAAATCTGAGGTTCTGGTGGTCCCCTCCCTACCCCTAGCTATGCGATTTCGCGCATTAAGCCTGACAATAATATATTAAATGGCCATGCAGGGCCCCTGAATACTGAACCTTGCGGACGCAGCCGCCATGCATAGATTATACTATTTTTACGCAGTTTAGCAACGCCTAAGCATAACTTAAGTTCTAAGAGAGACTAAGCGGAGCCGGGGACTCCCTTAAGGTGTGGTTTAGGATTTGGACTTAGATTTGTTTTAGTTTTTAGGTTGAAATATATTTAGGAGTGGCACAGCCACCTACACGGTGTTTTTCAAAGTATAAACCAAATCCTATGGCTTGTAAGAAGGCTTACGGCCTACTTTATAGTTCGTCATTGTTTTATACACGAACCGAAAGTGTTATTTAAGCAAACAATAATTTTGAACTGGGGCAAAATATTTTCGCAGGCTGACATTAAAAGTAAATTTTACATTTTACAAATGCTTTAAGGCTCAAAAATACACATCAATTCAATCGTCGTATGGCGGATTTAGAATTTTCTGATAAAGACAAGCTTGGCCAATGTTACTTTCATGGGCGTAACAGTTAATTAAGCGTATTCCTAAGCCTTAGCGTAACCGTTGCAAAAATGGGATCCTAAGCCAAAGCCTAAACCGAAGCCTAAGCAAAAATGTAATCTTGAATCCAAACTTACTTTTCTGTTCACCAATTTGCCCCCGTCCTGGCGCCCTGGACTGGCACCTGGACGCACCTTAAAGTAACATGGGCCAACCTGGACGCACTTAAAGTAACATGGGCCAACCGACGCCCTCGGCCACCGCGCACCTTAGACAGCCAAACCTGACGCACCTTAAGAACATGCCAAACCTGTGCACCTCTAAAGTAACATGGCCAAACCTGACCACCAAAACACACCTGGACGCACCTTAAAGTAACATGGGCCAAACCTGGACGCCTAGAACGGCCCACCTTAAAGTAACATGGGCCAAACCTGGACGCACCTTAAAGTAACATGGGCCAAACCTGGACGCACCTTAAAGTAACATGGGCCAAACCTGGACGCACCTTAAAGTAACATGGGCCAAACCTGGACGGAGAAGAAGGACAAACCGGACACACCAGACAGGGCAACCGGCACACCAAACAGGGCCAACCGCGCCCAAGACACACCACATGGGCCAAACCTGGACGCACCTTAAAGTACTGGGCCACCCGCCCGCCCCAACATGGGCCAAACCTGGACGCACCTTAAAGTAACATGGGCCAAACCTGGACGCACCTTAAAGTAACATGGGCCAAACCTGGACGCACCTTAAAGTAACATAAACCTGCACGCAATTAGAAGACACGGGGCCAAACCTCGCCCGCGGGCCCCGGCCACCGCGGGCCCCGGCGCCCTTGTCTGGGCCCCTGGCCCCCGCCCAAACCTGGACCCACCTTAAAGTAACATGGGCCAAACCTGGACACACCTTAAAGTAACATGGGCCAAACCTGGACGCCCCCCCCCCGCCCCGCCACCTTAAAGTAACATGGGCCAAACCTGGACGCACCTTAAAGTAACATGGGCCAAACCTGGACGCACCTTAAAGTAACATGGGCCAAACCTGGACACACCTTAAAGTAACATGGGCCAAACCTGGACACACCTTAAAGTAACATGGGCCAAACCTGGACGCACCTTAAAGTAACATGGGCCAAACCTGGACGCACCTTAAAGTAACATGGGCCAAACCTGGACGCACCTTAAAGTAACATGGGCCAATGGGACAGTTGAGACAGATGGGAACACTTGGGACAGATGGGAAAATTGGGACAGCGGGACAGATAGGAGAGTTGGGACAGTTGGGGCAGCGGGACAGATGGGACAGTTCGGACACTTGGAACAGATGGGACAGTTGGGACAGGTGGTACAGTTGGGACAGATGGGACAGTTGGGACAGATGGGACAGTTGGGACAGATGGGACAGTTGGGACAGCGGGACATATGGGACAGTTGGGACAATTGGGACAGATGGGACAGTTGGGACAAATGGGACAGTTGGGACATATGGGACAGTTGGGACAGATGAGACAGTTGGGACACTTGGGACAGATATATATGTGTGTATATATGTATATATAATAAATATATGTGTATATATGTGTATATATACCTACGTAAACATACCTGCCTGTGCATATGTAAACAGGAGCGCATAAGTGTGCACTCCGGGTATATTTGTGTCCCGTGCAATTGGGACGGCCTTTATAGTAACAAGGGCCGTTACTGCTATATATCCGGTATTGCAACTATCCGTTGAATGAAACGTTTAGTTGTCTTGTGTCAATAGCACGAGCGACAATGCAAGGTTATACTTAAGCATGTACTTTCAAAACTAAGTATGCTTTAAAGTTTCGAACTCAACTGTCTTGTTCCTGGAGCCACATACCTACATTCGAGAATACTAACACCGGATTTTGAGAAAAAGACGGAAAGTATGAGCACTGTTGTGGACAGTACACCGAAATCTCCCGAACTAAATCTAAGGTGTTTATATCCAAGCGTGAATATGGGCCTAAAAACTAAGACATACTTGTGTTTTCGACACTCAGCCATAAACGAAATCTTTATAGACGCGTCAAACAATCGACAAAACTCCAAACGCTGATGATATTTAACGAATACCAAA